>CM038674.1:165767367-165946028 GCA_021605145.1 Aegilops bicornis
ACTTCATCCCGAACAAAGCTACTCGCGGGCGTTCGCACTGCGGTCATGGCGGATGTGGTGCGGTAGGAGGACTATCGCGCTATAGTGTGGAGAAGTTAATTTGGGCGTTACGCTTTAAATGGCGCATTAAATTGAGGCCAAGCGTCGGAGTGCGTCATTAGAAATCGCATGAGTTGGTTCACCGGGAACCTGCAAAGCCTCTTAACGACGACATATCTAAGCGAACGGCATGAATGTGGGCAAATTTGGCGCTTGTTGGGAAACGCACCAGCCTTGGCTTGGCCCTTGAGGGCGAGGATTTGGTGTGCAGGGGTAGTGAAGGCTGATGTCATGTAGCGTTGGAGATGCCCGCTTTGCTCTGTCACGATCACGCATGTCATTGAAAAAACAAGATGGCCGGCATGGTCTCGAGTCGGAAGGATGCGATTGTACGCTACACCACTCATGAATGACGCGTCATTTGTGCCCGTGCATCCTCGTGGCCGGGTGTTGAAGTGTGTTTGGATTGTGGCCATTAGTGCACCTTGCCAAAATTTTGGTCATGACCCAAAAGATTGGTCTTTGTTTGGATGGTTGCCTTTTTTTTGGCACATGCCAATGAACTCTAGCCAACTCTAGTTCATTTTTCTTGCCAATGTCGGCCGTCATGGGCAACCAATACCTCGACCAAAATTTTAATTAGGTCGACCCAAAAGATTGGTCTTTGTTTGAATGGTTGCCATTTCTTTAACATGCTAATGAACTCTAGCCAACTCTGGTTCATTTTTTTCTTGCCAATGTCGGCCAAATCATGGGCAACCAATACCTCGGCCAAAATTTTGGCTACCCAATGCTTTGATGGGGCAACCTTGAGCACAAACCAAACATCTTGTTGGTCGAACCCGCGATTACTAACGCCACCCTCGGCACCTGGTAGCCCAAACGTGTCTAGCTTGGCGATATAGTGATGTCGCTCCACTTGCATGGTCGCCCAGAGTGTCGAGCGATGCTGAATAGCATGCGATTGTTGGCCCCATCGACCCACATGAGCGGTTGTCTACGATGGCGAGGAGAATTAAGTGGGCGAGCTCCTCCATTGGTTAATCTGCGCTAAATAGATCTGAAACGGGTGTGTATATCGGTTTCCTGTTTTCCCGACCATATTCGACGTCGATGCTCACTTGTTGCGCATTAGGCCTTTCACTATGTAGGCCAAGCCCGAGACAACTAATTTTTTTGTTGAGCCGTTCAAGTATAATCATGTGGCGTTTTCTTATTTCTTATTCCTCTCCAACCCTCTTCTCCATCCCGATCATGTAAGCCCTCGATCAGTCCATCCTCCCACATGCCTCATTTGAACATTCCACAAGGTATCGTTACATGTACCCACCCTAGTCATCTTTCAGTAGATCTCCGGGACCTAGAGATGAAATCGAGAGGAGCAGTGAAGCGAAAGTGATGCCTAAAGGCGGATTCAAGTACTGAGCATTGATCATAGCATATACAAATCATATATAAAAGGGTATTGATGTTCATTTCTCGTTTTTTGAGCGTCTGATATACTCCCTCCTATCCTTTCTGGATTTACATATAAGTTTTATGTGTAGTCAAAGTATCTCTCTACTTTGATAAAAAAGGTATCAACATTCAACAACGCCCGATCAATATTGTTAGATTGATGCGTGCTCTTAGATTTGTACTTGAGATGGTTTCCAATTTGACTATTGACAAGATTAATAGTACATAGGATGTATAATGTGAAAATTATATCATTGGAAACTCGCTTTCACATACAATTTGACCATATGCTTTGTGTAAGTTGCATGTCATATAGGACTAAATGTGGAGTCCAAATAGGATTAGGACTAGCCTATCTTCTACTGGCCCGGATACCGTCCGGGTCTTGATTCCTTATGAGGAGATATTCCTCACGCCTTTCCTCTTAATGAAGCCCTGTCATAACGTAAACTTGACATGCAGATGAGCCTCCACAGGCCCCGGGTCTTATCGCATTTCCTCGATCCCAGCTTGCCCGAATTAAGCGTAAGTCGCCAAGATCGATTAAGGTCACTTAATTAGTAATAAATCTAGTCGGTGTAACGCCCCCAAGGACAGGAGCCAGATTGCCTTCGGGGTTTAGAGTTTTGTCGTGTGATTAGTTTTGTGTGTGCATTCATCATGTCATCTCTTTCGCATTGCATCATCTCATCATGCCATCATATCATTAATTTTTTGCAACTCAACTAAATAAAGTGTATGGATTTTTAGATCCACATTTAAATGTCGAGGAAGGTTGACTTCTCTTTATAACATATTCTCCCAATATTATGGAGCTATATAAAAGTTATTCCATTGTTTTTGGAATCACCATAACCCACTTGCAAAATAAATCCCATGCGCTTTTTACGCTCCGAGAGTTGACCTCAAAAACCTTGCCAATATTATTTCATCATTTTTCGGAGTTCCACCAAAAATCTCTCGGGCCATTTTTGTTAAATTCTTCATATATTTTGTGAGCCCAGGGAAAATGTGTCCTCGTTCCCAAATTCTTTCCCTAACCCTCTCGTTCTTTTTGTCTCTCTTTATTTATTTTTTTCTGCTAAATATAAGAGAGAGAGAGCAAACCCAGCAAGGCCTTCTGGCCACTTCTTCCTCCCCACTGGGCCGACCACCTCCTAGCCCGCGGCCTCCCAAGGCCCATGGCCCCTTGCAGCCCCGCTGTAACCCCTAGGCCCCAAGGCCCCAGCCTCCCCTCGATCCATCTCTCTCCCTCGACTCCCACCAGCGCGCCGCCACCCCTCGTTCCTTCCCGATCCCATCGTCCTTCCCATCTCTCCCTCTCGATCCCTTCTCTCCCTCATCGCCCGAAGCCCCATCTCTCTCCGCGCGCCAGCACTCGGCCCCGCCTTTCACCTCCTCGCGCTCGCCCGTCCGCCTCGGGCCAGCATCCACCCCATCTCCCTCACCTGCGCCCTCAACTCTCCTCCTCGCCGCCGGCAGCAGCAGCTTAGCTGCTGCACCCTCCACCGCCGCCGGCCTCTGCTTCTTCTCTCCTCCGCGACGCTCCCGCCAGAGGCCCGCAGGTATCCCGCGTCGTCGCCTCCCCCATGGCGCCGCGCCCGGCCTCCTGCGTCCGCCCTCAGCGGCTCCCTCTGCCTTGGTCCCGCCTCTGCACTCGACCTCGCGTCCTCGCCTCCGGCGACCCTCGCCGCTCCCCTGCGCCCGATGCTCCTCCGGCCGCCAAGCATCATCAACTCCAGCGCCCCCTGCCTCGCGTCGCCCTCCGTCGTCACGCGCCGCCCCTGCCCAGATTCGTTGGCCCTGCCGCATGGTCGTGTAACCCAGCGAGCCCCTGCTCCTTCCGCCTTGCTGCCCTGCTGGCCTGCTCATCGCCCCTCTCGTTGCTGCCAAGACTCGGCAACCAAGGGAAGCCAGAGGATTTTGCCTTCGTGGATTTCGCCAAAGATCCTCTCCGAACAAACGCACGACTACACGGTGATGCGCCAAGTACCCCCTCGGATCGTCAAGTTCGACTACCGCGGAGCTGCCAAGTACCCGACGATTACGCCATTGAAATACACTCTACTCGTGCGTCTCCGGAAACGCCAAGTACCTCTACGTCGCCCGGACTACGCCAAAATACTTGACCGGATCGCCAAAGTTTGATTATGAGCGGTTTGCACGTCCGACCCGGTATTCGAACCTCAAGCGCCAAGTTCCACTACCGAGTGGAAGCGTTTTGGAATAAGCGGCAAGTACCGCGACTTCGACCGATGTTCGAGAGGACACGAGTTACGACTACGCCCCGGTGATGCTTTAAGTTCTCTGATCCGTCCTTTGAACATCCACGGGACGCGAACAACTACTTAGATGGCGAGATGTACCACTACCATCGAAGCGTGAACAACGCGCGACTTCCACTCACACAGTGTCACGACTACTTCCCTCGGCGATCATCGAAGCGTCTACTTCCCTCTGCAACGCTTTCCGCCCGAGCGCCGCGCTTGGTATAACCACGCAAGATGACCGGCCAAGTGATCGAGATCATCCTTCTGCGATGCCTACTCTTTTTGCCATGCCAGATTTCGCGGTAGAACCAGTGTCAGGGAGCACCCCGCCATCCTCGCATGACTTCGCTTCCGCCCACTTCTTTTGCTCCGCATTAACTCAAGTGAGCTCTACGGAACCGATATGTTGCCCGTGGGCATCATTTTCGGATTTGTTGCCGATGGCACCATTTTTTCGTTTTTTCGCCCGTAGTGGCACCCTTTTACGATTTCCGCCCACGGTGACATAATGCCTCGTAACATGCTCTTGTCAGCATTTTCATAAAAAATTGCATAAACTTGCACATGTCATGCGCATCATGTTAACAACAATTAAAAATGTTTAAAATTGTTGTTTGCATTGAATTTAATACTTGCCATGCTAAAAATGATTTTATTTCGCATAACTAAATACTTGGTAGCTCCATTTTAAATAAATTATATATGTAAATGGGAATTGGAAAAATGCCTAGTTTAACTTGGTATACTTTTATGTTGCTGTTCAACAACTCTAAAATTGTGTTTAGGGGCAGATCAGTACCGAATCCATAATATGCATATGAGGATTTTTTCCGGAATTGTTTGTTGTTGTTTCGGCCTCATTTAATCTTGCCTAAATAGTTAGTTTCATATGCTTCACCCCCCTTGCCCTGTTTACAGCAAACATTTAATATTGTTGGGTAGCCTAAACAAGAGTGAACTAAATAAATATTGTGAAGTTTTAGTCCATATGCAACCACGTTGCATATTGAACTCCACTTAACCTTGTAGTGTTGTTTGTGCATATTGCCATGCCATGCCTCATTAAATCCGGACATGCATCATACTTGTTTTGTGCATCATGCCATGTTTATGTGATGGTTGTTTACTACTGATGTTTGCTTCTTTCCGGGTTGCTTCTCTCGTTAGCTTCGGTTCCGTTCTAGGAGTTGTGAGGATTCGTTCGTCTACGTCCAGTTTGTCTTCTTCATGGATTCGTTCTTCTTCGCCTTAGGATTTCGGGCAAGATGACCATACCCTCAAAATCACTTCTATCTTTGCTTGCTAGATGCTCGTTCTTTTTGCTATGCCTATTAATACTTTCTACGATGCCTACCACTTGCTATATCTTGCCTCCCATGTTGCCATGTCAAGCCCCTAACCATCCTTTCCCTAACAAACCGTTGTTTGGCTATGTTACCGCTTTTACTCGGCCCTCTTATATAAGCGTTGTTAGTTGCACCGGTGAAGATGAAGTTTTGTTCCTTGTTGGAACATGGAGATGTTGTTCCTTGTTGGAACATGTTTACTTGTTGAGGATATCACAATATGTATCTTATATTATTAATGCATCTATATACTTGTGTAAAGGGTGGAAGGCTCGGCCTTATGCACAGTGTTTTGTTCCACTCTTGCCGCCCTAGTTTTAGTCATATCCGGTATTATGTTCCCCGGATTTTGCGTCCCCTAGCTTGGTCGGGTGATTTATAGGACCCTTGACGGATTCGCTTTGAATAAAGACTTTTCCAGCCAAGGCCCAACCCTTGTTTGGTTTTACCATTTTGCCTCACCTATGCCCTTTTTTCCTTGGGTTTCGAGCCCAAGGGTCATCTTCATTAGCCCCGGGCTGATGCTCCTTCAGTGTTGAAAATCCAGAACCGAAGTATTCTAGCCAGGGAGCCTGCCTTGAGGGCAACTTCGAGGGGCTGGTTTTGCTAAATGTAGGCTGACTTGCTCCGGAATTGTGCCCACCGAGGAAGTAGAAAGTACGTGCGACTCCTATCGAGGTTTTGTCGGCTTTTATCACGAAGGCGAAACTTTCTTTGGTCTTGTTTTATTCTTTGTCGAAATGTCTTGTAGTCAAAGGATTTCGAGGACTGATCGGGTCTTCGGTAGAAGGAATATCGCCGTTGACCGTGAGAGCTTATAATGCGCGGCTAAGTTAGGAGACCCTGCGAGGTTTGAATTTTGAAAGCCGTGCGCATGGTTATGTATGGCAGATGGGAATTTTTTAATGTCCGGTTGTAGAAAACCCGAAGTTGATCTTAATTAAAATACACCAACGGCGTGTGTAACCGTGATATGGTCTCTTCTCGTGAGTCAGGGAAGTGGGCTCACAGTGTTGGAGTTATGCTTGGCGTGGGGTTGTTCTAGGATCACTTCTTGATCATAGTTGTTCGGCCGTGCTTTATATCTCTTCTCGCTCTCATTTCGTATGGTAACCACAGGATATGCTAAGTAAACTGCTTGCAGCTCCACCTCACTACTCTTGTCCTACCTTTAAAGCTTAAATAGTCTTGATCTCGCGGGTGTGAGATTCTTTGAGTCCCCGTGACTCACAGTTACTTCAAAAACCAGTTTGCGAGGTGCCAATGAAACCCGTCTGCGCGTCGCTTTTAGCAGGCTCAAGGAGGGAGCTTGATGAAGATCTTGTTCATTGTGTTGTTTCGTTTGATTCGATCGGTGAGTGGAGCCAGTTGGGGACGATCGGGGATACCCCCAATGTAGCATTTTGGGAGTAGTCTTCACTTTTATTTTGGTTCGAGTAGTCGGACCTTGATTGTATCTGTATGATGTAATGCTTTCTTTGTTCTCATGTATTGTGTGAAAGTGGCGTTGTAAGCCTTCTGTATCTCTTTCCCTATATGTATTACATGGGTTGTGTGAAGATTACCTCACTTGCGACATTGCTTTCAATGCGGTTATGCCTCTAAGTCGTGCCTACGACACGTGGGAGATATAAGCACGCATCGAACATACATCAGGAGGCGGGTCATTGAGTGAGTCGCCAAGATCCGGCCAGTTATATACTTACGGCGAGGTTACACCCATGAGGGTATATATCTGACGCGGACATTAGCCCCCAGTTTAGCTTGGATTTATCCATAGGTAAACTTATGCATAAAATAAACACAAGAACAAAATTTGACAAGTTGTGCTCGGGTTAAGAATTCTTGTAAACCGTATTTTGAACATCCATAAGTCCTTGTCATTTCCTTCTTCTAGAAAAATCCGGAATTCCAATAGACCAAGCTTCACAATCAATTTGCTTGCGAGAAGAAATATTGTAAACAAATAATCCATTTGGAGTCGACTAAGCGCCCGGCTTAAAAATATAGAATGTGATATACTCATCTGATTTTTTAGCAGAAGCATGTGAATCTTGCCTTAGAGGTTATAATTTCCAAAATCTACGGGTTATAAAAGAGTGATGATGTTGAGTCGCATAATCGTTGTTGACACTTTCGGTGCATGTAATTGATCTTCCTTTATTGATTTACTCAAAATTTTGAGAATTTTTGAAGATGTTCCCTCTTTATATGCATAATACACTGTAGCCCCCCAAGTCTTAAGAGAGGAGAACATAGTGATAACTTAAGACTTGCTTCAATATAAGTGTTGCAACCTTGAGAAGAAATCCTGGTTTATTCATCTCAATCATTAGTCATAAGAACTGAATATTCCTATATGTAGCCCCCCAAATTAATCGGGTTGTCATGCTTGCGACAGCACAGGACTTGCGTAATTACTTATATGCTGCGTAAAATTTCAACTAGTGTAGCCCCCAAGGGGCGGGTCATTATGCAATAATGAGCGGGGACTTCATAAATATGATCATGTAGACTTGAACAACAACATATAATCCCCAAGGGCCGGTTTAGTAAGATATCTTTGAGGCGGGACTTCTCTATCTTCATTGAAAATAATATCATATGATGTAACCCTCACCATGGGGCTCGAACCCCGCGTCCATAGCAAGGTTAAGAGCTTTAGTACTCTACCAAGCTGAGTAGTGGACCTTTCAATATAATGGATTAAGACTTGTGTACCTTGAATTGTTAGGCCGGAGCAATTGGTAGCCCCCAAAGGTGCGGCTCATTACGATGTGATGAGTAAGGTGCTTCAATGGTGAAGCAAAAAATGACTTTGCATTATTTAAGTATCATGGTGCATGCTTGCGGCGACATGAGACTTGCATATTGATAATCATACCTTAATTTGAATAATGTAGCGCCCCAAGTCTAGGGGTCATAAACTGCTGACTGACTTCTAAGGATTATTCCTTCCATTATGTAGAATAAATCCTTATCCATTAATAAAAATAATAGCCATTGCGTTGAAGGCGACTTTGAAGACCTCCATCACTAATATTGGCCTATTGATAGCCATAATAAAATCCAGCCATGTTGGCTATTAAAAGATTTGAAAAAAATATAATCCGGTATGAAAACCTCAATCATTCAATATCATCTCCACTTGAAAATCCAGCCCGATTTGGCTATTAAAAGATTTGAATACCTCGCCAGTTGACAAGTAAATCCGAGTTTTAAATACTGGCGGCTCTTGGCCGATGGCGACTTAATCTTGCATTCATTGTAATGGCTTGAATTTTTTGTAACCCGGTGGCCTATAGCCCTTGAGAAAATTCAATAATTGATAACCCTTTTGAGACACCAATTTGTTGATGAGAGGCTTGGGTTGAAGCATTTATATATAAGTCATGAATTCTACGCAAATCACGCTGCAGATTTTAAACAACATCGCCACAGCGTACTTAACATCAAAAGCCGGTGAGTTAACCACCCAGAAATGTAGTCTTATCATGCACCAAGTAGATCACAAGATCCCTATATGATCCTTTGAATGATACAGCCCGGTTTATGTGACACTGGGACGGTGAAGTTGATAACTCCACTCATGAAACCGGCATTTATATGATATGATATTGCTGACAACTCAAATACTATGCGATTGTATAAAAGCAGTCCTAAAATTTTGGGGAGCTTACGATTGGAATCTGATCGATGTAAACCTTGCGTTCTAAAGGGGTTAAGCTAAAGATTGAATACGATCATACTATAACCCCAGCATTAGGCGTTGGCGTTCTTGCGATCAAATTGGAGTATACTTGCCAGCTATGTTCTCTTTGGTTCGAATCGACCTATGTTTGAACAAAGCCCCCAAATGACCTTAAAAAGAAAGGATTGTTTAACGTGGCGGATTCGAATCACGATCGCGTTGATTCCCAAAGGGTTGAAGCTATGATTCGGATCACGATCAAAGAAGCCCCCAAGTAGGTTGAAGTTTGCCTAATCAAAGGGTATAAATGACAGCTATATGTTCTACTTTGGTTCGAATCTGACCTATGTTTGAAACGAGGAATCCCACAAGTGACCATATAAATTTTGGCATTGCGCCCGATCAAGAGAAGTCTTGATAAGCTATGCCCGATGAGCAAGGAAGCCCCTAAGTGACCATAATAAGATAAGCCCGTAAAGCGGGATACCCATGTTTGAGCCGTGCATCATGGCAGCAAAGCTCTTTTTGGCACCCTTTAATCTTTACGAGAACTTCGAGACTTCACGAGGATTAATTCTTTTTGAGCAGAGAACTTTAAACCCGGTTGAAAAGCTTCAAAACTTTGTGAGAGATATCTAGAATTTACCTTCAATAGGATTTGAACCGGATTTGAGAGCTTCAAAAGCTTTGTGGTAAATAAATTTCCCTTAGAGCCGGATTATGCTTAAACGGAAGCATCATTGTGAGCTGGGATTTTCCAATGGCCTTTAAAATTTCATCGATGAAAGCGGTAATCTCTAAGGCGGAGTTATTTTTCCTCCAATGACACGGAGTTCTTGAATGCATTGAAACCGAAGCCAATTCTGCGAGAGTCATGCCATTGTAGCCCCGAGTCTCAAGGCGACTCGAGGAGTTGGCCTTAAGATTCTCCTATATTGACCATAGTAGAAGGGTGCTATATCATTGGCGTTGATTAGCGATGTGAATCCAGTGAGAATGTTGAAATGCCACTGCTGGTGGGTTATGAATGATCCCGTATGAACCATGTAAACAACTTTCGGCCAATGGTTCCTTCAAGCTAATTGTTTGAAGTTAATAACCAAACTGTGAGTGGCGGCGACTTGTGTGCATGTCCATTGAGCCATCCAGTGCTGGCAATGAGCGGTGATAATACATGATAATTTTGCCTCCCAATTTGTTGGAAGAAAACCGGAGCTTCCCAAGCGATAACTTGCTCATACTCAATAAACAGCTCATGTAGAGCAGAGTGCGGCCGGTGTGTTGATGTAGACCAGGCAGCGAGGAAAAGCGAAGACGGTAAAAGGCGGCTGTAACATCGAAGGCTGACGCAGAACCAGATGGAAGTCGTCCCTAATGCTTTTGCTAAGCAGTCAGACGGGTGAAGGATTGTCCCTCACTTGTTGTAAAGCTTCGGCGTGAGTCGCGAGGGCAGCCACGGCGTTGTATGGCTTGTGGCAGAGGAGCCCGTTGAGTAATGCAGCCGACCACCTGTGATTTGTTTGGATGATGTTTACTTCGAGAGCGAGAGGTGGCTCAAAGCGGACCGGTGATGACTCAATATGAGTTCCGTGACTCGAGATGAATTGGTGTGGCGTCGTAAGCCGGATGAATCGATTGGTGATTAAGTGTAAATGGCCAAAGCAGCAGAATAGGCGAAGTCAATCGCCCGGCCTGTGATAAGCCTTGTGCAGACCCCAGTGAAGTCAACCTTCCACGTCATGTTGATGTCTTCGAACAATTGTCACCGCACTCAACACTTCGCCATAACCGGTAGTAATTGCTCTTTTTAAAGAAAACAATATATAATTTATAAAATATATCTTTGGATGGATTTCACGATATGTTGGGCCAGAAATTATCCCCGCACGTGGAATTGATGATCACTATGGTGAAGCTGAAATCAATCACGCAGCCGATGCGAGTCGACGGCTGTGAGCAGAACAGAGATGAGCGGTAGCGGCGTTGCTTAAGCCTACAGACGGATGGGGCAGAGTCATCCGGTGGCGTTGTAACCCGATATAGACATGTATGAAGTCGATGCGTGGGCGCAGTCGGCGGGTTGATGTGGAACCAAGATTGAGCTGCGACGGCGGCGACTTCCGTACACCCGTTCAACGACAAGCCGGGGTGGGCGCCGGTGCATGATGATCTTGCAGCGCAACTCCATAGGTACAGCGTAACACCTCCTTTATAATGAATCATTATCCCTCCTACAAAAATATATGTAAGATTAGAGTGAGTTTTTTAGAAAGAATTTAATATGTCCTAATAAAAAAATAAAGCTGGATGAAGTAGCACTTTGATTTGATATTTGAGTAGGCGTATCGTCTGCCCAGAATTTTGTCTAGGATGTCTTTACTTTGGCGTCTTTTGCCGATTTGAACCTTTGAAAGAGTAGTAAAGTACTGATACTAGTACTTGGCCCTTGTGTAACAGTACATGGTCTCCCGTAATTAGGCTCTTGTTCATCCAAAAGCCTAGGAATCATTACCCAAGTCACTTTTCTGTAAGTGGTATTGAAAATTATAACCCTATAACCTTATGTGGGCTGTAGCGGTGGCGGCAGTTTTCATCAGCACTGGTGACCGCCCGTGGCACCTGCACGTGGCCTTTCTGGCCAGATTAAGCTATCGTTAGGCGCTGCTTTATTTCTACATGTCTTAATCCAGTCGATGGAAGGCTGCGCATGGGAGGTCTCCACTTCTAATTTGCACTCGTGGGTTGGAGTAAGCGAGAACATATCTCTTTCAACGTGGCTTGGTCGATGTCGTGGTCTTTCGGCTCGTGACGGGCTGAAGGACAGCCCTACGATCGAGCACTAGTAGAGACCTTGACAGGGCGGAGTGGCCGATTGCCGGCGGAGGTGGCGGAATGCGGCTTAAACGGGGTCGAGGCGTGTCAACGTGGTAATTGGCGGCTGACTTAACGAACAGCTGGCCGGATGGCGATGGCTTAGCGGCAGCAGCGGTGGCGGAGCCTTTAAGCGCCCGCGAAGATAAGCAGTTGCTTTCGCATAGCGGCGGCGTATCACTGAAACCGAAACCATGCTGTTGGTTTTTGGATTGAGAAGTTCACGTAAACAAGTACTAATTTTTTTTTGAGAGCTCACATGAGCAAATATAGGCCTCCAAGTGGTATTTGCGGTAGGAGTACCGGATGCAATTGGCTTACGCCTTTACCCAAAGGGATAGTACCTGCAGCTCTGAATTGACGCTCCCGGAGACTTGAACCGGCGAAAGCGATTACGATAACGAAATTGGTATCTCGGCGACTTGGCAACTCGGCGACTAGATGTAAATGACGCCCAATAGCTTTTTGGTCGGATTGATTGCATAAGAAATCGAGTTGAGGCTGACCTCCACCATAATGACCGGCCAGACCGACTTTTGTGGCAACGCCTAGAAAGCAATCGAGACCCGGTTGTCGAATCCATAACAAAATTCACCAATGACTGCAGAAAGCGCTCCTATCGATCTCGGCGACTTACGGAAGACGATCAATGTCGCAGCCTTACTTTTCTTGAATTTTAAATCTCACGAGACTATAAAATCGACAATTGACTTGAAGCTGATCCAGCTCCTTCCAACCGGCTCTTCTTCATCCAGAAACTTGCGAACTTCTCAAAACCCTAGATGAGATCCCTTCAAGAACTCAACACCACCGTGCGCGAGCCCCACGGTGGGCGCCAACTATCATGGATTTGTCACGCGAGATGTCATAGTGGCGGGACTTAGTCATGAGGCCAACGCATCTATGTGGTAGCTTGAGAGGGGTTGAGTGGGACAAGAGACGCAGGCGGATCAACACGCGGAGACAAGGGTTTAGACAGCTTGGGGCCCCGGGAAACATCATCCGGTAATAGCCCTACATGTTGTTTGAGGCTAGGTCTCATTATGCTCATGAGGGAGTCGCCGCATAAGCCGGCTCCCCCTTTGTGTCTAGCCCTAGATATTGTTTCTTGTTCCTCTCCCCCTTTGGGGAGCCCTGCCCCTCCTTATATAAGTTAGAGGGGCGGTTACATGTGGAGTCCAAATAGGATTAGGACTAGCCTATCTTCTACTACAAGTGGGATACAAGTCCGTGTCTTGATTCCTTGTAAGGAGATATTCCTCACGCCTTTCCTCTTAAGCCAGCCTATCATAACGTAAGCCGCCTTTTGGGCCTTGAGCCTCCTGAGCCCCGGGTCTTGTCGCTCCTCTGAACCGCTTGCCAGGTCACCCATAAGTCGCCAAGATCGGGCGGGTCACTTAGTTTGTCATCCAGTCAGGGCGGGTCATTAGTGAGTCGCCAAGTCCGGCTGGGTTATACTTCCGGTCGGGTTACACCACGGGGTATATCCGCGACAATAGTGGAAGTGGATCCTCGGCGTAGGTATCCTGCCTTACCCTCCCTTTCAATCATTTCTTGGCGGACCCCATGCTTGCTAGGCCCGCATGTCGAGTTACTTCCAATGGGTTTGGCCATGTCGAGGATCCTCATCCGTAGTATACTCCCTCCGTTTTTATTTACTCCGCATAAAGCGGAGGGAGTGGTGGTATAATAAATGGCGTAGGCGGGGAGGGGGCGTCGGTTTGCTCTCAGCTGCGGGACCCTGGCGAGCAAAGCATAAGGCAAGCGCATTCCATTCGGTGAGTGGCGTGGAGGGTCCGGCGTCTTGCCGGGCTGCAACACCTAACGCGACAAGAGCGATGTACAGTCAAAACCGATTAATCGGTCGTCACCGGAACCACTATTCACACGAGAACCTTCGCTGCTCGGCCTACACCAGCCCATCGCCCTAAAACCACACCAAATCTCAGCCCATTCCCCCACCGTTCCTATCCCCTAGCCCGCATCAAAGGCGTCCCCTAGTTATGGGAAATCCATCGTCTTGCGCCAAGATCACTTAGTACAAAGATCTTGTGGCCGGGCGTCGCAAGGCAGAATCAGCGGGAGCGGCGATCGGCGCCACAGACCTCCGTTCCCCAAAGCTCACTTTGCGGCGGGCCAATCCTTGAGTTCTCTGGATCCAAGCTACGAGGAGGAGGAAGCCGATCCAATGTTCATGGCGGAGGTCGCGGCGCGAAGGCCCCGATGGGTATGAGGCGATGGGCGTCGACTTCGTGCGGCGTCAAAGGTCCCCCATGGTGTAAGCGGACCAGCGGGTTCAACATGGCGATACTAAAGGAGGACCGGGAGGCGGAGGCTCCAACTCGGCCTTGGGCGCGTGCATGCCCGCTGCCATCGAGGCTCTCCTATAAGGCGGAACCGGATGTCGTGGATGTGAACCGGGCAGCGGAGGCTCAACTTGAGGCGGAGCAGCGGATCTGCCGCCATCGAGACCCTCCTGCCCAGGCGGACCCGGACGTCTGGACTTGAATCAGGCTGTGCTCTGCGTCCGTGCAGAAGCGCCCGACGCTCCGCTTGAATGAGTAGGCTGGAGGCCGAGGACAACCAGTGCGGAGACACCGCGTCGGCGGCTGACGGCTGGTTTTCTTGCGCCGGCAGCCAAAGGCAACTTAGGCCGTCTCTTCCGCGTGGCGAGTGATAGTTTTCCTTTATGTTGTTGTTTTTATGGATCTTTTGCGTGTAAAAACATATATTTGTTATGTAAGTCGCTTTGACTTGGGTCGATCTACCATTTCAGCGTGTTGGGTGAATATCCTTACGTCTCCTAACCCTTCTTTCCTTCTTCCTCACCTCTTCTTCTTTCCCCAACAGACTCACCGCACGGGCCATATGGATACTCCCCAACATGCGGTTGGATAAACATACTCTATGAGCGACAATTATGTGCCAGCGATAGGATGGCTGAGTTTGGTTTATTCACATGCGACAACGCTGCGTGTCGAGGGTCGCGTTCCTTGGTTGGGTTTCTTGCGTGCGGGAAGCGACTATGTGAGGGTCTTTGCATCATGCGGCTTGTAGGAGCCGACAGTGTGAGGGTGCGGTCTGCGGCAAGTGACAGCCATGCGCAAGTGTACATCCTTCTCATGTTGAAAACTTTAGGCAAGCTTGGCAAAAATATGTGGCTAAGTTTGGCAATGCAAGGCCTAGACCCAAACGAGGATAAGTACATACGTACTAGGAGTACTAGTGTTAAAAAAAGAAAGGCGGGGAGTTTTTCCTTCGCGGGATTTAATCGATACAAATCCTCGTTTCATGTGTCAATTAATGCGTATTTTTTTCTCCAAAAACCAAAGAGCTAACCATCTCACTCCTCATCGCTTGATTAATGCAGCGCCATGCAAACCAACCTTCTCATTTCCGCATGCATGCAGGGGATATTAATGTCCTTGGTTGTTAACCCCATCAATTTTGCCTCAATTAGTGTTAGTGGCCCTTTGGAAATTGTAATTTTGATATACTGGCCTTGTGTACAAAAAAATGGAGGTAGTAACTATATTTGACTTCCTTCCCATTGCGGTGACTTTGATGATATCTTTTTTTTGTGGTTTGGCGAAGTGCGTTCGACGGAGAACACCATTGAGGGAGACCACGGTGAGTCATTCGCACGTGGCGCCTGCAAGCCGAGACAACCACCTTATTTGCATCCAGGAAGTCCTTTACTAGTACTACTAGGAGTACTAGTGTGGTGAGATGGTTTCTCGAAGAAGACGATGGAGAAGCGAGTCGTGAAGAGTGAAATGATGGTTGCTTCGTCCGTGCTTTTGTGATTTGGCGCCTCCTACTTTGTGATTTGTGATAGAAGGGACAGGGAGTAGACTACATGCTCTATACTATACTACATGCGTCCAAGCATGGGAGAAAGAGGAGAGACGTTGCATTTTTCTATTCCTTCAATCAATCAATCAGGGAGCTTGGTTCCATTTTTTTGGCTTTAGCAACACGCCGTCCACAATGGTTCCCACGATGCCAAAAGCTATTTTCACATTTGGCTACACATTGTGGATGCCCTCAACCGTACCACTTGGTTTTGCTCCTGTGTGCTATCTATACAAATCTCAATTATATTGATCTAAAAAATTATAGAATCAAGATTAGTAAAAAAGGTGATTTTCCCGCGCGGATGGCGGGGGAGGTTTCTTATTTGAGCAATGCTACATCCACGTAATGGTTTACGTAAAGTTACAAACTGATGTGATGTGGGACTATTTGATTGGATTAAACGAAAGGATTAGGCCCACTGTGACGCCCTCGATTCAATCGTACACACTAATCATGCTGCGCAAATGTATACGATCAAGATCAAGGACTCACGGAAGATATCACAACACAACTCTAGACACAAATTAAAATAATACAAGCTTTATATTACAAGCCGGGGCCTCGAGGCTCGAATACATAAGCTTGAATACGCATGAAGTCAGTGAGCGACAATATTTAATCTGAGTACATAGAGTTAGACAAGTTTGCCTTAAGAGGCTGGCTCCAAAAAGCGACAACGATCGAAAAGGCAAGGCCTCCTGCACAGGAGCCTCCTAACTACTCCTGGTCATCGACGGTCTCCACGTAGTAGTAGGCACCCTCGGGGTAGTAGCAGTCGTCAAAGGTGGCATCTGGCTCCTGGGCTCCGACATCTGGTTGCATCAACCGGAAAGAAGAAGAAAGGGGAAAAGGGGGAGTAAAGCAACCGTGAGTACTCATCCAAAGTACTCGCAAGCAAGGATCTACACTGCATATGCAACATTATCAAAGGAAGGTTGTATATGTGGGCGGGGCTGCGTAAATGCGAGAATAGAGAGAAGGCCTAGTCCTATCGAAGACTAGCATCTTGGAAACCACCATCTTATGCGACAACGGGGAGGGAGTAGAGTAGCATAAAGTAAAGTAGTAGTAGTGTTATCAACTCGGCCGTAGATCCTTTCTCGACTCCCTGCGAAAGAGATCCCGAGCCATACTATCCGATTATCATCACAATCCAGTTCTCATCACCATCCAAATGCTCATCACAAGTATCCGGTTCTAGTTGTATCGATCGATACAACTCCAAGTGTCCGCTACCGTAGGACGTGCTATCGATAGATGTTTTTCTTCCTAGGGGTGCACCAACTTACCCACCATGCTCGATTAACTCCGGCGGACACACTTTCCTGGGTCATGCCCGCCTCGGCCAAACAATACGCCGCAACCCGACCTAGGCTTAATAGAGAGGCCAGCCTGGCGGACTAAACCTATGCCCCTGAGGGTCATGGGCCATCTCCCGAGAACTCCTCAACCGTGCATTCGCGTCTGATCGGTGTCGGTGAGCAGACCTAGCTACCTCCTTCAACAAGGCAGGCGCTTACGCAGTCCAACCCGGCGCGCGCCGCTCAGTCGCTGACGTCTATTAAGCTTCGGCTGATGTATACGACGCAGAATGCCCATACTATGCCCACGTGATGGTTAGTGCTATCAGGCCAGAGGCCCCTCGGATCAAATATCCAAATCGTAGTGGATTAGGAACGCGCGGTAACAAGCAGAGACTCACGAAAGATGTGACCCCGTTGCCCCGTCTCGAGGACTTTATGGCAAGGGCTAGGAATGCCCGCCACGCCTCGTATTTATCTCATGGGAACCCTCCGTGTCAACCTGTCTCCACATCACTTTCGCCAATTAAGCTCACATGGGTACCCCTCGGGTCGACCCGTCTTTCCAAATAAAGATGGTAAAGTCCAAGTATCCGTGTGTCCAAACATCAAGGGAAAACCGAGGAATCACCCCGATGAATTCCACTAGATGTAATCATCAAGGTGAACGTAAGAGGAATCACCCCGAGGTTCACACTTGAGGGTTGCGATAGAGCCGTGTCGAAAGTGGTTAGGAGGAAATCACCCTCGATGACCACGACCGAAAGACTACACTACAGGGTTAACATCAGAAGTGCTAAAGAGGTTCACCCTCGGTACTCGATAGTAACCCAGTAGTGTCGAGCAACTAAGGGGAAGTGATGTGCGGTGTCGGGGCCTGGTCTTCGATCACGTGAATCGAGTCGTCGATGATGCATTTGAGGCTGAGGCAACAAGGACAAGTGGGGGTCACTGATGGATCACTAACCAACCTATACTAAGCGAGTTTAGGATAAGTAGGTAAGGTACAATAGCGAGATACAAAAGCGAGGCTATGCATCGAGAATAGGAGAAAACAATAATGATGGCAAAATCTAATGCAAGCATGAGAGAATGGAATCGGCGATATTGGGATGATCAAAGGGGGCTTGCACGGAAAGCTCCACCGAAAGGGAAGAAGGGTCGTCGGTGGCGTAGTCGATCCACAATGGCAACATCGGTCTCGGGGTCTACCGAATAGAAGAAGGGAAGAAACAGTAAATACACGCAAACATATGCACAACAAAACAATAAGCGGTGCTAGAGGTGTTCTAACGCAGTGCTAAGCGATCTTGGCAAAGGGAAAAACATCCGGAAAGTTTTCCTGGTGTTTGGCATTTTCGGACAAACGAACCGGAGGGGAAAGGTTACATGTTCGCTATGCTAGGGACGTGTGACATATGAACGGAGGGCGTATCTGGATTCGTCTCGTCATTCTGAGCAACTTTCATGTATAAAACTTTTTCATCCGAGTTACGGATTATTCTCTATGAATTTTTAAAATTTTAAATAATTTTCTGGAATTATTTTAATTCGAAAATGAATTAATACGTAATTGCTAAGTGTACACGTAGAAGTGTACACGGTAGCTGCTTTAGTGGTCGGAAGGTGGGGTCCAGCTGATTGCCTAGTCAACAGTCAACTAAGACCGTTGACAAGTCAAAGGCCCCACGGAGCCGAATGTCATTGATTTGGGTTATCCCGGTCAGCAGATTTACTGGTCAATGGGACCAATGGGACCACAGTGTCATTCACACATATTAGCATTTTTCTTTTTAAGTGGATATTTAAAGGAGGGGTTCCACCTGCCATAGGCTAGTAGCTAATCTAACTAGCAATTAGCGCTAAACTACTTTGCACATGGCCGGCCAGAGGCACAACCAGCCTCACGGCTTGTGCGCACATTACGCACAGCACATGGCCGCATCGGCCATGGCCAGTGCAACAACAGTAGCAATAAGCGTAGCGATGGCAGAGCGCTTATAGGGAAGTAGGCAGGGCCGTGAGCGGCTGCGGGGCAGCCGGACGCGCTGTGGCGAAGCGCGGCGAGCGCCAGCGCAGCGGGCACGCACGCATAGAAGGCCGTGGGCGACGGTGAGTGTGACCGGGGCGTAGGTGCGTAGGGCTGGGCGCGGGTAAGGGCGGCATCTTTGCGGCGGCGGGCAGCAGCATCACAAGAACCAACGCAAGAGCAGTAGCAACGTGAAGCAACAGAAACAAAGAGCAGCGGCACCAAGCATGCACGTACGCGTACACGGGAGACGAGCTCGGGGATGGTGGCTATGGCAACAAATCGAAGGGGCAATGAAGGGGGATGGACGGGGCTCACTGCGAGGGAGGTCGTGGACGTGCTCGGAACCGCGGGGAGGCGCCGGTGGTGGATATCGACGGCGATGGCGCCCGTGGCCGTATGGGAAGAAGACGGCTATGACGAAGCGTCACGAGGACGCTTCGCTTCGACACGACGCATACGTGAGACGGCGATGACGGCGGTGAAGCTCCTGGTCATCCTCCCAAGCGTCGGGAGCATGGTGGCCATGAGGACGAGATCGACCATGGCGTCGGCGATCGCGTGTGTGTGTGTCTGCGAGAGAAGGCGCAAGAAGGAGGGGATGAGAACTAGGGTTTCCGGGAGGGTGTCGGGGTAGATGTAGGGAGGAGCCGGGCGGATGGCCGACGCTGGGCAAGGCACCACCAAGGCCGGGGGATGCCTGCCATGACCCCTGCCTCCTGTACCGAGGAGGGAGATAAGTCAAGGGAGGTGGGCTGTGCCTTCCCTTTTGCTAGATGGGCCATAGCGCCAATAGATTAGGTCCTCTTCTTCCTCTTTCTCTTTTGTCTTTCCCTTTTTTAAAAATTAAATAGAGAGAGGAAACGATTTATTTGAGCCTCAAAAGGATTTAGGAAAAATATGGGACTTGGCCCATTAATTCCTCCACATTTTTAGGTATTGCCACAAATAGTTTGGAGGCAAGAGAAATTGTCTAGGAATTTTGGAAATTGGGAATGGCATATTTAAATGCTGCTGGAACACTAATTAATTTCCAGAGGCAATTTGGGAACTCCAAAGATTTTGGTTTTAACATGAAAAATACTTAGTGAATATTGGTCATATTGTGAACTATTTTGATTGCATGAAAGAAGAAGCAAATATTTGACATGCAATTTGAATTTGAATTTGAAGCAGATTTTGGACAAGTGGCATTTTAGCATGATGATCATGATGACATGACCTTTATTAGGGGGAGATTACTGTAGTGTGATGTCAGATGTTACAAGTCTCCTCCACTACAAGAAATCTCGTCCGAGATTTAAGTGCGGAAGTAAAGAGTAATCTCGGGAGAACTGACTTTATAGGGTTAATTGTCTGGTGAACAAATAAGGGAATGTGGCAGAATTATCTCTCGAGTTGAAACTTAAGAAAACATCGAGAGCAAAATATGAAGGTACAATAGGGAGTTTCAAGCAAATGGACAAACAATCGATACCTGAACAGAGTGTGAGAAGGGGGGTTCAGAGCGTCGGGAATAGATCATGTCTCGGACGGTGGCTCGTGACAACACACATAGCCAAGAGCAAATGATACTTCAGAATAAAGGATATACAAGAGAGTCAGGTTTTGATCCTGTGGGCTGTGGTTATGGGCCCACCATGTGGGTTGTGACAGGAAGGCACTAATCAATTTGCACGATCATGATAGGGAAGGCAGGTCGAGTATAGCACATTGCTTATGTTGGCAACAACGCTGGTACCAAGGGCGAGGGATGAAGAGAACCATTCTCCTGCTCGTTGAACGAGGCGGACCAATAGGCAAAGTTCTCATCCATCGGTGGTTACCGGAATGTCGTCCACAATAGTAACAGGGTCTTATTGACAGTTTGTACACCGAGGTGTTTACATAAGCAGGGAAATATTACTGCTTATATCATATAGATCACAAGAAAGATTATACAAAACAATGAAAAGGAAAAATGTGATTATCGGATTAAACACTCCAATGGAAAGGAAAATGTGTTTAAACACAAGTATTAGGAGTATATCCTTCAGAAGAACAAGTAGAGCAGGATATACCTGACAGGACAACAAGTAGATATGCAAGAAGGTTGTCTATGTTAACACAAATCATCGAGAGGGCAAGGATGGTATTTATCATGAATTCGATTCATAACCTGGAAGAGCTCAGAATGTTGATGATGATCATGACACATTTGTCGAGAGATTTCATGAAGATGTAATCGATCGCCGATGACATCAAGTCAAAGGAATGACGAAGCGAAAGCTTATTGGAACCACAAGTATGACACATACTCGAAATCAAGCTTGCTGTTCAAGGCGAAATGATATGATGAGGAAGATCGACGTAGGCTTAGCCCATCATCGGAAAATGTGCTCCGGAAAGAAGGACCAGGTAGCACAGTTAAAATTTAGCACGATAATGATATAGCCGATTAGGGTAGGAATGACTTGAAGGATTATTAAACTCGTAAGCAACAAAAATTACTTAGAGTTATAGAATCAGAGTGTGGAAACGATTCACTTATCGGCGTTCTCGAGTGACTAACAACTCAAAACCCAGGGAAATCTGAAACCGATGAGAAGCAATACCAGAAGAAGACGCGTAGGAAGCAACATGGTTCTTTGTTATTCTCGAGATACCGTGAGGGTAATACTCGATGGAAGATCAAAATAGAGGTTGCGAAGATGCATTTATCTACGTAAGACAAGTGCTTTAACTTGTCCGAGAAATGGAATCAAAGGGAACAATTGTGGTCAGAACCACGGTTGCAAAGGATCAAATCCTAGATATAAGATGATCTTATACCAAGGGGATAATTAAATTTAAGAGAAGCTTCCATGATAAGATCTACATTATGTCCATGGGCATGAACACAAAGTTCAAGGTTGACTCCCACTTCTTCAATGCATATCATTTCATTTAGTTCTCGCTTTCGATGAAGTTGTAGTGTTGAAATGTTATCTGGCAAAACACCGTAAGAGTAAGACTCGTTAAAACTCTTGGGTTCAAAAGGATTAGGTGAGGCATAGGTTCACTCCATAGGGGCATCTTAGGAACCTATTCCACAAACTTCAAGTAAACAACAACACAAGCTCAAAAGCGTAGTATGGTTGACAAAAGGAGAGGATACAATTTACCAAAGGCATTATGTATCCGGGAAAGAACTTCACGAGGTTCTTTGAATATGAAGGACACCGCCGGATGATAATCCAATAATGGATCCGCGATCCACAACGGAGCTAATGTGATTATCAATATTTAATCGTAAGAAGAAATAATGCAGAGGCATCGGATTTTGGAAACATCCGATAATTCCAAAGCTTAAATGCCAATGACTTATGATTTCGATTCGTGGAATCGTATGTATGCTCTAATCAAAAGATAAGCAAGTTGAAAAGACATAGATCGGACAATCATTCAAGGTTTGATTTGCCGAGAACCAGCTCATGTTTGCAGTGACGTCTGAGGCAAAAGGACGAATTTCATAAGGATCAACTGATGATTGCATGCATTCACAAACATGTTGAATCAATAGGATCAGAAAGTCAACCACAACGGATTTCAATAGATATTGCTAGACATATGGAATTAACCATCATGCAAGGTGTAGGGAAAAACAAGAGCAATAAGCTACTGAGGATTTCGGGAGATCGAATAGTATTT
Source organism: Aegilops bicornis (assembly GCA_021605145.1). Taxonomy (NCBI): domain Eukaryota; kingdom Viridiplantae; phylum Streptophyta; class Magnoliopsida; order Poales; family Poaceae; genus Aegilops; species Aegilops bicornis. The sequence continues at coordinate 165,789,900 of CM038674.1, forward strand.
CAAAGAATTTGGTGAAACACGAGAACAACTAGGGATGATCGAATCCTCGATAAGTGTGAGGAATTACTCGTAGGTGTATTCATGTGTAAAAGAGCTACAAGGCAGTAGCCCAAAGGATTCTTAAAAAGTCGGAGAATAATTCGATGTATCTTGTAACAACAAGAGCAACTGGGAAAGATTGTATGAACGGCAAGTGTATTTAGTTATCCATAGGGATTTATCGATGGAAGGGAATTGCAAAAGCGATGGACACAAGGGTCTCGGAAAAACATCGAAAAGTATCTTCGGGGTCTTCTGTTGAACCAAACCATCATCTGGAATTTAAGGGGCTCTCCGGGAGGAAGTAGTTACAAGATCCTAGTGTTAGAGTTAGCAAAATCATTTAACCCGAATAGAAGAGAGATCAGAGTCCCAGAGTAAACGAGGAATAAAAGATCCTAATACCACCCAATGGCGACGTGGGCCCGTAAGACACACAACCAATGTTAATAAAAGTTTTTCAGTGACTAGACTCAACTTCGCTAAGGAGTTGGAAAGGGGCTACCTACAGCAAATGGCTCGATACCAACTTGTGACGCCCTCGATTCAACCGTACACTAATCATGCACACAAATGTGTACGATCAAGATCGAGGACTCATGGGAAGATATCACAACACAACTCTAGACACAAATTAAAATAATACAAGCTTTATATTACAAGCCAGGGGCCTCGAGGGCTTGAATACATAAGCTTGAATACGCAAGAGTCAGCGGAAGCAAACAATATATGAGTACGTATATGAGTTAGACAAGTTTGCCTTAAGAAGGCTGGCTCCAAAAAGCAAAGCAACGATCGAAAAGGCAAGGCTCTCCTGCCTGGAGCCTCCTAACTACTCTCGGTCGCCGACGGTCTCCATGTAGTAGTAGGCACCCTCGGGGTAGTAGCGATCGCCAAAGGTGGCATCTGCCCTGGGCTCCGACATCTGGTTGCATCAACCGGAAAGAAGAAGAAAGGGGGAAAAGGGGGAGCAAAGCAACCGTGAGTACTCATCCAAAGTACTCGCATCGGCCATGGCCAGGCAGCAGCAGGTAGCAATAAGCAACAGTAGCAGTAGCGCTATAGGAAGTGGGCAGGGCCGCGAGCTGCGGGCACGCCTTTGACGCTGCTGCATGAAGGGCGGCCGCCAGCGCAGTAGCACGCCACAGAGAAGGCCGTGGGCGACGGCGAGTGTGACCGGAGCGTAGGTGCGTAGGGCTGGGCACGGGTAAGGGCGGCATCTTGCGGCGACGGGGCAGCAGCAACACAAGGACCAACGCAAGAGCAGTGGCAACGCGGAAGCAACAGTAAACAAAGAGCAGCGGCACTAAGCATGCATGTACGCTGCACATCGGGAGACGAGCTCGGGATGGTGGCTACGGCAACAAATCAAGGGGCAATGAAGGGGATGGACGGGCTCACCGCGAGGGGAGGTCGTGGGACGTTTCGGAATCAAGGGAGGCGCCGGTGGTGGAGATCGACGACGATGGCGCCGTGGCCGTGGCGGGGAAGAAAACGGCTATGACGAGCGTACGAGGACGCCCAGCTCGATACGATGCACGTAGACGAAGCAGATGACGGTGGTGAAGCTCCTGGTCATCCTCCCAAGCGCCGGGGAGCATGGTGGCCATGAGGACGCAGGATCGACCATGGCGTCGGCAGTCCGTGTGTGTGTGTCCGCGAGAGAACGGGCGCAAGAAGGAGGGGATGAGAACTAGGGTTTCCGGGAGGGGTGTCGGGGTAGATGTAGGGGAGGAGGAGCCGGATGGCGGACGAGCGTGGCAAGGCACGACCATGGCCGGGGATGCCTCGCCCGACCCCCCGCCTCCCTGCATCGAGGAGGGAGATAAGTCAAGGAAGGTGGGCTGTGCCTTCCCTTTTGCTAGATGGGCCATAGCGCCAATAGATTAGGTCCTCTTCTTCCTCTTTCTCTTTTGTCTTTCCCTTTTTTAAATTAAATAGAGAGAGGAAACGATTTATTTGAGCCTCAAAAGGATTTAGGAAAAATATGGGACTTGGCCCATTAATTCCTCCACATTTTTAGGTATTGCCACAAATAGTTTGGAGGCAAGAGAAATTGTCTAGGAATTTTGGAAATTGGGAATGGCATATTTAAATGTCATTGGAACACTAATTAATTTCCGTGAGGCAATTTGGGAACTCCAAAGATTTTGGTTTTAACATGAAAAATACTTAGTGAATATTGGTCATATTGTGAACTATTTTGATTGCATGAAAGAAGAAGCAAATATTTGACATGCAATTTGAATTTGAATTTGAAGCAGATTTTGGACAAGTGGTATTTTAGCATGATGATCATGATGACATGACCTTTATTAGGGGAGATTATCAGAGTGTGCCGGGATGTTACACCCACCCCACCTGAAAATCAGGGGAGCATATATAGATTAGATGGACAAGATAATGTAGCAGCCACGTAGCCCTTTGTAAGTCTAGGATTAGGCTTTATTTTTGGAGGACGTTGTCTGGCGGTTTGCTAACATGCGTCCCACGTGCTGCTGGTTTACCAAGCCGATCCGCTGTCCCACATGAGGCGTAACAATGGCGTAGCAACACGTGGTTAAGTTGAAGAAGATGAGGGAGAAGCAGTATTCAGAACGAGTGAAATGATGGTTGTTTCTGCCCCTCCAACTTAACTGCTGGAAAGGTGCAGCTTTGTGATTTGACGCCTCATTGCTCATTACTATGCCGGGCGCCATGACTGGGTCTTCACCCGGCCGCTTTCCTCAGATCAGATTCGTATGGCATGTGGACCCGGTAGCTTGATGTCCCACATGTCGGCGAAAGGGACTAGAAGATTTCTGAAAGCGAAGCGCCCACTCTTACGATGGAGGAGTAGATTTACACGACGGCCCAGTTGAACTGCCACTTGTACCGCATAGTACTATAGTTTTGCTGTTTCGCAAGATCCATCGATACAAACCCGATTAAACAGAAAGGGCGGATTTTTCCCGCTGTGGTAGATGATACCGCCATACATTTCAAAGGCAATTTTAATGTATGCAAACTGAATAAATATAAGTAACAATATGATATCTAGTAAAACTAAAACACATATGATTTATTGTGTTAGAGTGTAGTAGTAGTGCTGTATTGCATAGTTGTTAGATGTAACATGCGAGAACGTAGAGATGTAGTTTTGGAGGGCCTACAGAGAGAAAAGCGTATACGGTCACCGAACCTCGTAATAAGCTGATTACGGTCACTATATACGCTTTGGCGGTGATTATACGGTCACTTGCTCACAGTTCAAAGATCGGATTGCACTCGCTGACCGCCAAATAGTTCTGCGTGGGCGCCATGTTGACTAGTTAAATTGACCACGCTCCTTGTGGGTCCCCTGTCAGGTTGCATAGGCAAAAGGTCGATAAACACAAATTTACGCAGCGCCGACAAGGCTCCAACCCGTGCGCTGGAATCACCTGGTTGTGTATGTGTCTGCTGTGGCTCGATGTGTGCGCATGCACGTGTAGGTTGAGCACTTGAGCGTGAGAGTGTGTGTTGGTCGTGTGGTGTACCGGTATGTGCATGCATGCGTGCGTGTGTGCGTGTGAGTGTTGTGTGCATGCGTGTGAGTGTTGTGTGTGTGCGTGGCTGCGTGTGTACATGTGAGTGTTGCGTGCGGCGTGGGTGCATGTGTTTGTGTGAGTGTTGCGTGGATGCAGTTCGTGTGCATGCGTGCTTGTGTGTATAATCACCACACCAGCTCATGTGTGTTAAAACAAACGGCTCAGCATACCAATACAAGGCCACCTTGTCCGCTGTGCCCACGGTCATGACTTCGAACCACCGTCCAAATATTTTTTTGTCGTTTGTTTTCATTCTTACTAGCAAGATGCCAGTGCGTTGCACATGACATCAAGATGCATTTGTATGACTTGTTTATCTTGTGAGAGAAAAGGATGAACGAGGGAAGGCCTTATTTGCAAATGTGGAGAGGTGTGTGGGTACCTTTTTGCAAAATTGCCATAGTTTCTTTCCTATCCGCCGATATAAATCGGACGGCCTATATTGCAGGATGGCAGGCACACCATCATCACCAACTCTGCTTTTATAAGAATTTATTTTATAAGAGTGTAGATGTAGAGTAGATACAAGTCGACGTGTGGGCACGATGGTAGTGAGATAATGTGATGCAACACTAGAGGTGCCACGTGGAGCGCTTAATCGTCAACTAGTCATGTCATGAGCAAATACAGAGTTATACGGTGAGCCCGTGGATCGTATAATAACCACTAAACATAAAATGGTGATCGTAATGAGTGGATTCAAGTCCAATGTACGTGATCGTGCTTTCGCTTCAAATACAATGATCGCTATTGCATATATCGCGAGAGAAAGATGAAACATGCGTGAATTTTCTGGGGCTTACTTTTAGAGGATCTCGAGATAGTTTTGTGTGCATACGTGAAACGGGCGATAGGGGGTACGATGGAGAGAGAGAGATGCTCTTCGCTTCTCTTTATTATGACTAACTTTGTATATAGTATAAAAATATACAAATTCACGGTCGGAGTAAATATCATTGTGGGCACCATGCAAAGGTAAATTAGCGTTCAGATTCTCCATATAACTTTGTAATGTTGTATATATGTAGAAACTCTAAAATAATTTTTTGGCCACACTTTATTCAAAAGAAAAGTTGTATGCGAAATAAACGTGAAGAGAGGGCTTTTTAAATCAATGGGGTACATGATGTAACATGTGTGAATGTGTAGTTGATGCATTTGGCGGGGCCTAGAGAGGTATGTGTGTGTATTACGTATTCGAGAGAGGCATGGATAGAGGGGTCGACGGGGGGCGTGGGAGAGATAGCACGAGAAATGAGAGTGGTCTAGAGAGAGAGAGAGACGAATATGACGCCACGACAAGAGATTCCATTCCCTTGAGTGTGTATATGCAAGGGGGGAGGGAATAGAGGCACCAGGAGAAATTTTCTGTGTGTGGTGTTTGTGTTGGTATGTGTGGGTGTGAGAAGATAATGAGACGTGGGGGCAGAGGGTGTGTCACCGCGTGAGGTCCGGTGGGTCGAGGTGAGGCCCTTCTGTTCGGTTCCGTCTCGCGCCACATTGGTCGGCCCGTGACGATTTAGGAAGACCCATGGATGACTAGTCGACAAGACAAAGATGGAAGAATTGTGAAGTACTCAGGTTCATCGACAAAGCCGGCTAGGATTTGTAACCCTAGGTTCTCGGACTAAGGTAACCCCTTTAGCTCGATATTTCTATTCATCCAACCTAACTTTAAGGGGCATCCTACTGTAATGCTCTGCTAGAATCATACTGCCGATTAGGAAGAGGTGTGAAACAATGCATGAGAGACAAAGGAAGATAATGTGCGTATATGAGACACATAGGCAGGTCCATGTATATAGAAAGGGTCGATGAGGATTGTGCGTGTGTATCGAAAACAATTTGCGTAGAGGAAGAGTGCTTGTGATAAAGGTTAGTGAAAACAGTTGTAAATGGTTACGAGTGGGTGGGAGGGTTATATCTAGAGCATGTGTGCGAGAAAGACACCTCGGGAGAGAGTGTGTGAGCATGTGTGAGAGACCACCGATGGAGAGTGAAACTACATGTAAAAGACTGCTCTACACATTGATTAAAGATATAAATTGTATCCAAATATTAGGATGGGATCATGATATTTGCAATTCAAGGTAAAGAGCGGTCATTGATCCATCGTATATCTAGATTCTATCGAATTTGAGCATGTCTATGTTATTATTCACACAATTGATCCATATAGTTAGAATTTTGAACTCCGTACAATGCATCGCTTTTAGCAATCGAATATAAACGCCAGTATAGTTCATGTTGTGTGTGTAAAGCACATTATACATACGAAAGTTACACAATGGACATTATAAATAGCTACCTATGAACTAGCATACATTTGAATTCAACTTACAGGTGGTTTAAAATCGAATTCAACATGAAGTCCATTCAATTATTTGAATTGGATATCATGGAATTGTAAACCATACCTAAATTATGGGGGCACCAATCTTTGCTCTGATTTTGTACATAATAGCATATGTAGTCGATACAAAATAGATTCAAATTTAGCTCCTCCATTCCAAAAAAAATCATAGTTATAGGATTTTCAAGTGTCAAAATTTCAAAAAGAAGCGGATAATTTAATGAGGTTTTCAAACATACAAGGTCAAATATAACATTGTCTATTTAGGTCAATCCTCATAATTCAAGAGTACTCTAAACATGAATGGTTGTGTTTCAAAATTTCGAATGAAGCGCCAAAAGAGCCTCTACTACTCGAAATGCGTGGAGACCAATGTTTGGTAGTACAAGGAAATTACTTTTCTAATAACTCCGACCCGTGAAACCTACCGGCCCGACGTCCAAAGGTCTAAACCGGGGTAGGTTTGTAGCTTCATCTAGATGCCACGCAACCGCATCCGAAAAACATTCATACACAATGGCCGCCTAAGCACACATGCGCGCGGCCGAAATTGCTTCCGCCCACTATTTGGGACACCTGGGATTACCATCCTACCCTTGACCCGCAGTAGGTCCGAAATTTAAGAGGGGCGCAGTTTGCACTTTCCCCAAATTTCAAACAAGCGCCGTCCCATCTTCTGCTCAAAAGCCAAAACAAGCGCGTCCCTGCATCAAACATGTTCCCCTCACCCGCCCCCATTCGTACTCTGGGCGCCAAAACTACCTCTCCACCAGTCATGAAACCCGGCGCCCTTCGTCCGCCACCCCATCCCACCCATCAACCGCTGCCCTCCTCCATCACGGCGCAGCTGCAACTTCGACGCCGCCGCCCATCGCGACCAACCGCAACGCCCTCCACGGCTAGTAGTTGAAGCCAAGGCCGAGCCGTCTGCACTCCAAGCAGTTCAACCACGCCGTCCTGCGCCTCACCGCTGCCGCTCCAACTTCGCCACCCTCCACCACACCAGAGTTGTTCCTACTACGCTGTTCTTCGCCGCCTTGGATCTGCTTCCCCTCCGCCGACATACGGCCACGGCAACACAGTCAACAATTTGGCCATGGGTTCGTCCAAGCCTGCACCCTCCAGAACATCGGTTTCCCCGGTAAAAAGAAGAAGATCGGCGCGACATGTGGAGGTGACCACACCGGCAACCGAAAAAGGTACTCCTCTTCCCTTATTCGCAAATCTTACGCCTCTACTTGCACGGTATTCATCCCACGTAAGACACTAGTCGACCGCTTCTTCTTGATACTAGATGTTCCTAGTAACTCGAGAAGCAAAAAGTGTCTCCTCATAAACAATTTCACCTTAGATAGATGTCAGTCGCACCCCTGAATTTCAATTTAAGGGCAGTTGATTCCCAATTAATGGAAGCATTCCCGGGCGTAACAGGCGCTAGTACGCCTATTACGCCGAGGAAGCAGCGCCTTGGTGTTTATCTTAGGGGCGTGTGCAGCCTAGAGCTACTGGCGCCCAATCTGGAGGTCGGCCAAGATTAAAGGGATGGCCTGGGGGCGCTGCCAAGCACGGCGGTGGTGTGAGGTCGATGGGAGGGCGGGGCAGTGGAGGCAGGAGTCTGGGCCGGTGGTCGCTGGCAGTTTGAGAAAGATCATCAACAAAGGATCTGCAGGAGGTAGATGAAGGCCATCTGCCCGTTCCTTATAGATCGGACGGTTCATTAAAAAAATCGACTGACCTATTTATTTTCAGTCGACTGTTATCTTAGATATGACCACATGTGGTGGTGTGCTGGAGGAGTACCTGCATTTCTTGTGCTCATATATTACAAAATCATACGGAGTAGAATCTAATTTTTCTTGCCATGCAATGTTGTAGAGCTATCATATGTCTCCTGTCATTTATTTTTCAGCCACCTGCTATCTGCTACTTTTACAAGCAGGCACTAGTTCTGCACACACTTCACCCTTACTCTCACTATTGTGTTTTTATGCAAGGGTATTTCAGACTGTGCTACCATGAGAGAAGCCAAAAAGAAAAGAGAGAAGTCGCTCCAGCTTTGTATGCGGTTAGGCAAGACACGCTATAACGCTTATAAAGGGTGCAAAGGTCCGCAGATGGAGATGGTAAACGTAGCTCGAGTTGATGACCTCGCCGCAATGAACCACCATCCTGTGTGCTTGCTTTAACTTCACGGTGTCATATGTGGTTGCATGTTCCATATGGTGTCTAGCTTGTATTCGAAAAGGTCAAGTCGGTAAGATAAGGAAAGATATTTTTACATGAACCACCATCCCGTGAGCACCGTGAAGACAAATAGCTAGTCAAGGCACCGACCGAGCCAAAGGACAAGCCCAGAAAGATAGGCATCACCGAAGCCAACTAAAAAGCTGCGATGGTGGCGAAGCAGCCCGCCTCCCACCAGGCTCTCGTGTCCTAGATGATCATGCTCACCACTCCATCCGGATGTCTAGCTTGTATTGCTTCCAATTTGGTTAAATTGCATCCGCTTAGCTTACACATTATACCTTTGAATATGACATGCCTTTCTGCTTTTTGGTACATACTAGTACATCCGTATTAACCATGTTCTTACATCAAACTAATTTTCTTGTGTATCCCTCATCAATCACTTATGACGAGGGAGGCAGGCAAGGACTACTCCTCATTTAAAGAATGCGTGTCAGCCTCCCGACATGATTCTCAAGAAATGTAATGCTAGATGAGGATAGTGAACGTAGCTCAGAAGTTGATTACAGCATTTCTACACTAGCATCGCAGGTGCTTGCTCTAACTTGGCAGCGTGATATGTGGTTGCATGTTGCATGTGGTGTCTAGATTGTAATTCTTCCAATATGGTTAAACTGCATGTGCTAGTCTGCTTAGCTTATACATTATACCTGTTAATGTGACATGCCTTCCTGTATTTAGTACATAGTACATCTGTCTATTAAGCATGTCCTTACATAAAACTATTGTTTTTTGTATCCCGCATCAATCAACATGACGAGACACCTTTAGTATATGCAGTGTGATATTAGTTGCATCTTTCATATGATATATAGCATGCGCTGCATCTAATTTGTTGAAATTCGATTTATGATGGGACGCTTTTAACTTGGCAGAGTCATATTGGTTGCATCTTTCATGTGGTGTCTAGCTTGCATTGCTTCTTATTTGCTGGAATGGTTTCTGCTTAGTTTACACAAACAGTTGTGAACATGCCATGTCGCCCTGCTTTTTCGTACATATTCCATCCTCGGTGTCATGTGTTTTCCTTACCTCAAAGTAGTGATTGTCGATTATGCATGAATGAGTTCTAAAGAGAGAATTTTATTGCTTTTTCTTGTCGGTTTTACTTGACAATTCAAAATCTATAAAGCGGAAGGAAGTTAGCAAGGCAGCGGATAAAGGTGCTCCTTCCGAACGAAGGGCCTCTACAGTTTCTACTCCTCCACACCCCCAAGATGATTTCCAAGACAACACATGGATAGACACTCAACAAAGCTGTGTTTATGATGAGCACGTCTCCCCTAGTGCAAAGCATCACCGTGCTCCCTCTAACTTGGCAATCGTATATGTGATTGCATGTTATGTGTGATGTCTAGCTTGTATTGATTCTAATTTTGTTGAATTCCATCTGCTTACTTTTACACATTATACTTGAATAAGACACGTGTTCCTCGCTTTCTAGAACATACAATATATGTCTATCACACCATGTTCTTACATCAAATTACTACTGCTGTGTAACCTGCAACAATCACTTATCATAAGACATGTTTGACTTCGGAGTGTGATATAGGTTACATCTCACATTCTTTTCTAGCTTGTACTACTAATTTGTTGAAATGGCACTTATGACGAGACAGCTTTTAACTTGGTAGAGTGATATTCGCTGCATCTTTCATATGGTGTCTAGCTTTCATTGCTTCTAATTTGTTGAAATGCCTTCTCCTTAGTTTACACATCATAAGCTATGAATATGCAATGTTGTGAATATGCAATGGCACTAATGATGAGAGACCTCTAACATGGTAGTGTGATGTTGTTTGCATCTTGCATATGATTTATTTCTTGTACTACTTCACATTTGTTTAAACGCCCATTTATGATGAGACACCATTAACTTGGCAGAGCGATATTTGTAGCATCTTTCATATGGTGTCTACCTTCCATTGCATTGCTTCTAATTTGGTGAAATGTCTTCTTCTTAGTTTACACATCATAGTTCTGTTATCTCTTCCGTCTCTGTTTTTCATACATATTACATCCTCCTATCATGTGGTTGTCTAACATCAAAGTTCAGTTAAATCAAGATCACGCAACAATTTGTTCAAGAACTAAATTGTTATTCGCTTTTCTTGTCGGCTCGACTTAACATGGCATGTAGAAAGAGGAAGAAACACAGAATGGCGGTGGAATGAGAAGCGAGATGAATCCTGCAGATTCTGGCCGGTAATCGATGGTGCAATAGAAGGTCAAAGTCCAAAGTGGAAAATTCTACAAACACGGCATCCCATGCTACACGAAAGTTGCAAAAAAGCCAAATAGAAACAAATAGCTGCCACCAAACAAGCAGAGACAGCCCTAGTTCTTGCAACACCTACCACAAGATTACTACCAAATGCATCGACTTACTGCAAGGCCAACCGAGCTAGCAAGACGCTCCCAAGCTCCATTGCCACCGACACTACTTCCCAAGCAATCGCTGACACAAGACGAAAGTTAGCAATATCGATGAACCTTGTGAGCTTCAACAGCAAGAAGGTAGTTGCTGGAGTCAAGTTACAGCTTGCATGCTTCTTTATATGTAGTCTCACAGCTTGATGTACACTAACACTTCCTATGTTCGTTGTTGGACTAGCACCTAGGCGCAAGAGGAAACAAACATCGTGGATAATGCTCGATAGGTTAACTAAATCTAGAGGAGGAAGAATGGAGATCCGCTCGAGGCAGGTTTAAAAAGGCCACGTGATGCTACAGAGTCAGCCAAGTTAGTATCGAGAGGCAGCGGTTGCCGTTAGGTGTCATGTACGTATCCTCCCAACATGGATTCAAGACAGAATGACAAAGACGAAACCCAGTTCAACACCTTCCTCGACCATTTATCTCGTAAGTATGGTTATGTATGGAAACTAGTAATATCGTCTTGATCTGTCCCATACTTTCTAGGTTGTCGATAATGAGACTCCCATAATTTTCAACAAATGAGGTTCAAGTTGGATAGCCAAGATGATGCAAACTGCACAATCTTGCACCCATGTTTTCAAGTCTCTTTCATGACAAAGATTTCGGTATAACTTGAGGAAAACTCACTTTGAAGGCAAGGCTAACAGTGAACTTTCCCAAACATCTCCAGTGGAAAATATATCGGATGAAGACTAGAGGGCCTTGTTAAACATTGGTCTGATCCAAAGTATCAGGTACATTATATATATATATATATATATATATATATATATATATGTGTGTGTGTGTGTGTGTGTGTGTGTGTGTGTGTGTGTGATCGATCACATGTTGAAGTCCTATTTACGCATGTGCCACACAAATCTATCTTCTTGTAGGTGAACTCTTCAAAGAACAAGGCCAACTGCATTTAAAGTGAAATTCCAATGCATTTACGTGATCTCGTAGCTATATTGCACACCGTGAGGCTCTTGTAATTAGCTGTTGTTTCACTCTTTTCATTGCACCATATTATCGCATCTATATTGACTTGTTTGAAATGCAGAGGAAAGCCCATAAGGACCAAAAAGTACCGAACCAAATGATGTGGAAATCTTCAAGGACCGTCATACCAAGAAGAAGAAGGGCATGACTACACCGATCAAAGCCGCTGTTGTAAGTCCTTAATCCTCATGCCTTTTAACTACTACTTACTCTGCCTTGTGCCTTGAACTGCATGGTTTGCAGCCAATGTCTATTACTCTTTTCAATTTTACACACAATTGTCTTAGTGTATCATTGCACCTTACAAGGTTTAAAAGAGAGGAGTGATGTTCCTTTGATCTTGACCGTAATCTAGTTCCGTCTTTGGACTTGCCGGCACAATGTTACAATTAACTGCTTGTCTCTTCTCGCTTGTTTTGTGATATGAATGATGTCATACTATGCTTACTGTATTATTAACTTCGCCTCTTTATCCTTAGCCCTCAATACAATGTGAAGAAATAGACAATACATTAGCGATGGTACATGGTCATATGTTTGGAACCTGGTTTTATTATGTACTTTGCAATAAAATACAACTAATATTTTACATGGGTTCACCGTAATAAGTTCTCAGATATAGACCAAAGCTATTTTGTTTGGTTTTTTGCCTCCTTAATATCTTCTCGCTCGTACAACTAATGTAAAACCTTAACTTTTTAGCGAGCTATGGAAAAATGAGTAAACCGCCACCTTCAAGGTGGCGAGGCAACTATAACCGCAATGTCGGGCGCTTTTCGCAGTGGGTCAAGACTGTCCACTAACAAAGGCCAAAAGCATGTTCCCGTGTAATATTGGGTTGGTTGTTAAGGCAATATCGCCCAAGATGCCTCATGATCAAGATATGCAAGCTCAAAGCAATGTTGTATCTACGCTCGCACACAAGTCCATTCCCTAACATGCACTTTGTGAAACAAGGAGAAACATTGCTCAATGTCGCCAAGATATGCATGGTTTTGAAACCGCATCATCGGACATTTGCTATGTTGTTCAGAGCCTAGGGGAAATGAAGGAGAGGGTTATGGTGCTCCATTCGACAATACAAAGATGAAAACGTAATCGTGTCAAATGAACTGAAGCTTCTCGAACTTCTCGTGGTGCATTTATCTCGCTAGACTGTTAAGTTTTATGCCAACCTTCCTTTTGTTATATAGTTGTAATTTGTTTTGGTGCGATACAAAATTTATTCTTAACGCAGCCACCGCTCAAGAAAACAAAGCAAGTCATTTTTGTATAGTGTAGGGTGTTCCCTATATTTGCACCGCTATGCATCTTTGATGCCGAGTGGATGTAATCTGTAATCGCCTTTAATAGCCTAGTGTTAGTTTCGGCCTTATTTATTTCCTAGTCTTCTTTTTCCCTGGTTTGCTAGTGGCCACAACTACCATGGGCCATATACGGGCCGTAGGATCCATGGGTCTCCTACGGGTCGTCGATAAATGGGCCTGTAATTTGTGGGCCTTGGGCCGTCGGATAAATGGGTCTGCATGGGCCGTAATCGGGCATAATTGGTATCGGCCCAGCACGGTAACAGGCCGTTAACAGGCCGTAGGATAGCAAAGGCTTAATTCTGTCACAGGCATAACGGGTCGTTAATGGGCCAGAATATAGGACGGGCTGGAAACGGCGCAACGGGTTAACAGGCCCGAAACGGGCCGACTCTTGCCATGGGCCGAATTTGTCCCATTAGGGTAACATGCCAGTAACGGGCCGACTCTTGCCATGGGCCGAATTTCGCCCATTAGGGGAACAAACCAGTAACGGGCCGACTCTTGCCATGGGCCGAATTTGGCCCATTAGGGGAACAGCCAAGAACGGGCCTAAGTAATCGAGGGCCGAAAAGGAGCCCAAGAACGTATGGGCCGTCAATACGCCAAAAGCTAACACGGGATGGAAACGGCCCATGTAAATCACGGGTCGTTAAAGGGTATAAAGAAAATTACTATTCATTATGGGCTAGAGTCACCGTGGGCCTGTAAAGGGCCGAAAGATACAAAGGCCTCATATGAGCCGAAAGACGTCGTGGGCCATACATGGGCCGAAAGTGAAATGGGTTGGTGTTATTTTCGATGGCCCACATGACGTTGTTGGGCCGATTTCCTTTAGGGCCTAATGGGTCGTGAGTTAACGGGCCGTAGAATGGGCTATTTGCGAAGAGACCATTAACAGGCTTTTCATGGGCCAGCCCATTAAGTTTTGACCAAGTCAAACGGGTCGGCTTTGTAAGCTAAATGGGCCAGTGGTGGGTCGTGGCATGTGTCGACATATCATAGGCGCCTATCTGACCCACTAACGAGCTGACACGTGTTTCGTCCGGCCAATAAGAATTTTACACGTGGAAATTTCCCATTGGTCGGGGCTGTTAACGGGTTATCGGATCCAAAACCCGACCCAATAGCTTAACGGCGTTCCATTACGGTGGATGCCACATGTCGGTCACCCTTGACGAAAGCACTTCGCGGACGCTACGATTTATCGTCATGGAAGTGGACACTTCCGTGATGATAATTTTGGTAATGTCCCGGAACACTTCTACGACAAAGACGGGTATGACTATCTTGATTCTGTCATAAAATCGTCATGGATGTACATGCATGACAAAAAACGCGACCTACTGTGACAAACACGTATCATCACGGAAGTGTATTTTTTTTGTAGTGAGGAGAGGATGATGTAGCACAGCAACGGTAGGTATTTCCCTCAGTAATGAAACCAAGATTATTGAACCAGTAGGAGAACCAAGCAACACAACGTAAACAACCCCTGCACACAAATAACAACACCTCGCAACCCGACGTGTTGAAGGGGTTGTCAATCCCTTTCGGGCAACGGCGCCAGAAATGGTGCGTGGACGGGAGAAGGTTGTAAAAGATTGAAATAATAGATCGCTAAAATAAAGTGCAGCAAGATATTTTTTGTATTTTTGGTTTAATAGATCTTAATAAAAATGCAAAGGAAAAATAGATCACAAGGCAAATATATGAGAAATAAAACCTGGGGGTCGTAGATTTCACTAGTGGCTTCTCTTGAGAAAAATAGCAAACGGTGGGTAAACAAATTACTGTTGGGCAATTGATAGAACTTCAAATAATTATGATGATATCCAGGCAATGATCATTACATCAGCATCACGTCCAAGATTAGTAGATCGACTCACTCGCATCTACTACTATTACTCCACACATCGACCGCTATCCAAAGATGCATCTAGTGTATTAAGTTCATGAAAAACAGAGTAATGCAATAAGAATGATGACATGATGTAGACAAGATCCGTTTATCTATATGGCGGTAGATATAGATCTTGTATTTTTATCCTTAGTAGCAATGATACATACGTGTCGGTTCCCCTTCACATCCTTTGGGATCAAGCACCGTAAGATCGAACCCACTACCGGGCACCTCTTCCCATTGCAAGATAAATAGATCAAGTTGGCCAAACAAAACCCAAATATCAAAGAAGAAAACGAGGCTATAAGAGGTCATGCATATAAGAGATCAAAGAAACTCAAATAACTTCCATGGATACAAAAACATTTGGAATCTCGGTTTTCAAATCCCCGTAAATCCTAAATTCACCAGAAAGTTATCAAAGGTGGCATGGTGTCACGTCATGGCACATATATGTTGTGGTAAAAACCTTGTCCAATTTGGGCCAAGCTTTGTTACAGACCTCTTACAAACTGGAGCTTCTCTCAAAGAAGCCTCGTGTGGTTCCGATAGGGAAACGTGTTCCCCTTGTGGGCGAAACGTAATCACTGCCTCTTTTCTCCTTGTATTTACTTCTACGGGAGACATGGATTGACAGGATATCCGTGCTGAAATTTAAACTTATTCAGGTTCGCTTTGGCCTTTTTATACACTAATTGAGTTTCCTAGGCATTTAATGTCCATAATTCAAATTTGAACTACAAATACATGCTCCAGTTCACCAAAATAGCTAGAAAAATTATACATGTGTCCTTGGGTGCATGTTACGGTCCCATGCCAGGAATGGGAACGAATTACAACCGTACCGGTGTCTTGGCTCGTCCTCAAACATTCCGAATCTTGGTTTTTAAATCCCCATAAATCCAAAACTCACCAGAAAGTCATCAAAGGTGGCACGGTGTCATGTCATGGCGCATATATGTCATGGTAAAAAATTTGCCAATTTGGGCCAAGCTTTATTACAAACCGAAGCCTCTCGCAAGAACCCTCGTGCTTTCGATAGGGAAACATGTCCCCTTGTGGGCCAAACGATAATCGCTCCCTCTTTTAGCCTCGTATTTTCTTCTACACGCAACACGGAACAATAGGAGATTCGCGCTGAACTTTGAAATAATTCAAGGTTCGTTTGACCTTTTTTATTCATTAATTGAGTTTTCTAGGCATTTAATGTCCATAATTCAAATCCGAACTACAAATACATGCTCCAGTGCACCAAAATGGCTAGAAAAACATACATGTTTCCTTGGGGTGCATGTTTAGGTCCCATGGAATGAATGGGAACGAATTCAACCGTCTCGCCGTCCTGGCTTGGCCACAAACATTGCGAATCTCAGTTTTTAAATCCCTGTAAATCCAAAACTCACCAGGAAATCATGAAACTTGGCATGGTGTCACTACATGGTACATATAATTGTCCAATTTGGGTGAAGCTATATTACAAGCCTCTTACAAACCGGAGCATGTCGCAACACTCATGGTTCTAGTAGGGAAACATGCCCCTCTTGTGGGCCAAACGATAATCGTTGCCTCTTCTTGCCTTGAACTTTGTTTTCTACAGGCAACATAGAATAACAGGAGTGTCGTGCTCAAATTTGAAACTATTCAGGGTTCGCTTGGCCATTGTATATATTACTAATTAAGTTTTCTACGCATTTAATGTAGTCCATAATTCAAATTTGAACTACAACACATGCTCCAGTGAAGCAAAATGGGTGAGAAATCGTACATGTGTCATTGGGTGCATGTTTAGGTCTCATTTAAGGAATGGGAATGAATTACAAACTTGTCGTCATCCTGAAACATTGAGAATCTCGGTTTTTAAATCCCAGTAAATCAAAAACTCACCCAAAAAACATGAAACTTGGCATGGTTTGATTACATGGCACATATATGCCGTGGTAAAAAAAATCGTCCAGTTTGAGAAGAGGCGCACACATTAGTAACCAACAAAGTCCTTTTTGAAACAAAAGGCTAACATGTTAATATAGCAAACGGTTGTATTATATTAATCGTGTCGAAATTTAACCATACTCGGTGGCGTGCATACAGCTGTTCGATCAGACGGGACGAGCGCAAGAAGTCCGCCGTGCAGGCCCGACGGGATGCGTGCGAGCAGTCCGCCACGCAGGCTCGACGGGACGTGTGCATCCTGTCCACCTCATAGGCTCGACGTGACACGTGCGAGCAGCAAGGCTGTCCATGCTCACCGGGAAGCGAGCTCTTTGACCTCCATGCACCAGCCGCTACCCGCCTCGCTCACAACTTCTCCATTAATGGGTTAATTAAAGCATTTGGACGGAGAGTGATTGCTAGTGATCCCATGGCCACATTTGCTTTGTTCTTGTTTTCAACTCGTATTCCGGCCTAATTTAAATTGCCACATAGGCAACAGATAATATGACCATAAATAAAATGGCAACGGATAATACGACGACAAATTTACAATGGCACAGATAATAATTGTCTTACATATTCCGGATAATTTAAAATGCCACATGCGGCAAAGCCTGGAAGACACGGGGGCAAGAGAAGAAGGAAATTGCAGACAACGATCTGGGTCACTATTGTCTCTACTCGTCGATGGATCGTCGGGCGACGACATCCTCCAGCTCCTTCCTCAATTCCTCGCGACTTTTCTTAAAAGAAGCCACGGATTCCTCCACCTCCTGCTCGCGCTCAATCCTAAACTCCTCCTACCGGTCATGGCGGCAAATAGGCGGCAAAGACCAAGGCCGCAGAAGCACTAGAGGTCCCGCGCGAAGCCGCAGCCGCAACAGAGATGTTCCGGCACGCCGTGGAGCCCTCGAACGAGCTCTCACGGGCACGCGAGGACTCTCACAAGCGCACTCACGGCGTCGGCCATCGCGACGAGTTAGCATTCCTGAAGCCCTTGGCCGGCGACGACAACATTCTCGCTGGCATCACTAAGCAGCGGGAGCTGGTTGACGGCTTGATGAAGCTGCTCAAGATCAACGATGCGCTCGATCCGGAGCTTCCTCAAGTCACCCATCAGTTCCTCGATGATCGCTGTCAGCGTCATCCCTGAGGCACTGCTCTGCTCATGCAGAATCTTCCAGCCGGCGGCCTCCTCCTCCTTCTCGGCGAAGCGCCTTTGAGGAGCTTCGCATTGTCACCGATGAGTTGCTCGATGAGGCCGGTTGCCTTGTCAACCGAGGCATCGCTGATCTTGAGCAGCTTCATCAAGCCGTCAACCAGCTCCCGCTGCTTAGTGACGCCCGCGAGAATGTTGTCGTCGCCGGCCAAGGACTTCAGGAACGCTAACTCGTCGCGATGACCGACGCCGCGAATGCGCTTGTGAGAGCCCTCGCGTGCCCGTGAGAGCTTGTTCGAGGGCTCCACGGCGCGCCGGGACATCTCTGTTGCGGCTGTGGCTTCACACGGGACCTCTCTAGTGCTTCTGTGGCCTTGGTCTTGGCGACCCTAAACTCCTCCTAGCGGTCATGGCGGAACGACTTGACAGGAAAGACCAGTTTTTGTTGGGGAACGTAGCATGCAATTTCAAAAAATTCCTATGCTCACACAAGATCTATCTAGGAGATGCATAGCAACGAGAGGAGGAGAGTATGTCCACGTACCCTCGTAGACCGAAAGCGGAAGCGTTTGACAACGCAGTTGATGTAGTCAAACTTCTTCTCGTTCGACCGATCAAGCACCAAACGTGTGACACCTCCGAGTTCTGCACACGTTCAGCTCGATGACGTTCCTCGAACTCTTGATCCTGCAAAGTCTCGAGGGGGAGTTCCATCAGCACGACGGCGTGGTGACGGTGATGGTGACGTGATCCGCGCAGGGCTTCGCCTAATTAAGTACTACGTGAATATGACCGGAGGCGTAAACTTCAGAGGGGAGCGCTGCACACGGCTAACAATGTTTGTTGTGTGTTCTAGCAGTGCCCCCCTCATATATATAGGTTGGAGGGGAGGAGAGGCAGCCAAGGGGGCTCCCCAAGTAGGAGGAATCCTACTTGGGCACCTCCCAATTCGGCCTCCCCCCTTTCCTATTCCTATTCGGAGTAGGAAGGGAAGAGGGGGAAGGGGGAATCCTATTCCCTTTTCCTTTCCTCCTTCACCTTTCTTTCTCCAATTTGGCTAGCCCATATGGGGGGCGCACCAGCCCCTTTGTGGCTGGTGTGTTTCTCCTCTTGGCCCAATAGGCCCATATAGTTTGCAGGGTAGCCCGGAACCCCTTCCGGTGACCCAATACGTACCCGGTACCTCCGGAACACTTCCGGTGTCCAAATACTATCGTCCTATATATGAATCTTTACCTCTCGACCATTTCGAGACTCCTCGTCATGTCCTTTATCTCATCCGGGACTCCAAACAACATTCGGTCACCATATCACATAACTCATATAATACAAAATCGTCATCAAACGTTAAGTGTGCGGACCCTACGAGTTTGAGAACTATGTAGACATGATAGAGACACCTCTCTGGTCAATAACCAACAGCGGAACCTAGATGCTCATATTGGTTCCCACATATTCTACGAAGATCTTTATCGGTCGTACCGTAATGACAACATACGTTATTCCCTTTGTCATCGGTGTGTTACTTGCCCGAGATTCGATCGTCGGTATCTTCATACCTAGTTCAATTTCGTTACCGGCAAGTCTCTTTACTCGTTTTGTAATACATCATCCTGCAACAAACTCATTAGTCACTTTGCTTGCAAGGCTTCTTATGATGTGTATTACCGGGAGGGCCTAGAGATACCTCTCCGATACTCAGAGTGACAAATCCTAATCTCGATCTATGCCAACCCAACAAACACCTTTGGAGATACCTGTAGAGCATCTTTATAATCACCTAGTTACGTTGTGACTTTTGATAGTACATAAGGCATTACTCCGGTATTCGGGAGTTGCATAACCTCATAGTCGAAGGAATATGTATTTGACATGAAGAAAGCAATAGCAGTAAAACTGAATGATCAATATGCTATGCTAAGGGACGGGTCTTGTCCATCACATCATTCTCCTAATGATGTGATCCCGTTCATCAAATGACAACACATGTCTATGGTTAGGAAACTTAACCATCTTTGATTAACGAGCTAGTCTAGTAGAGGCTTACTAGGGACACGGTGTTTTGTCTATGTATCCACACATGTATCAAGTTTCTGGTTAACACAATTCTAGCATGAATAATAAACATTTATCATGATATAGGGAAATATAAAATAACAACTTTATTATTGCGTCTAGGGCATATTTCCTTCAGTTTTGTGGGTGATGAGGAGAGGAATTGTGAAGTAATTTTCAAGTGGGTAGTTTTTATAGCCTGGTGCTAAGTGTGAATACATATTAGTTTGATAGGTGTGAACAGATTTGCAATTACTTATTGCATTGTAATCCGCAATGTGACGACGAACAAGCTCAAAATTTATTGATGGCAGAAGGTTGACCACATGGTTGCTCGCCGTTGAGGTGGCCGCGGCGCTCTGCTCGCATGCGTCCGAGCGTTTTGCTCGCCATTGAGGCAGTCGCGGCGCGCTTCGTTCATCCGAGTCGGCTGTTTGCCATGTATCACACACATCTTGTTAAGTTGAACCGTTTATGTTGTGTTCCCTAATCGAAAAAAGTTCGTCTGAGTGAACCGTATGCCGTATATCACACACACCTTGATCTGGCTAACCATTTCTGTTGCACTCCCTAATAGCAAACAGTTCATCGGAGCGAACAGTATGCCATATATCGCACACACATTGATATGGCTGCCCTTCTGTTGTTCTACCTCATCGGAAACAATTCGAATGGATTAACTGTGTGCCCTGCATTGCACACGCAACTAAAATCTGAACCGTGTTTGATGGTTCCACCATCGCAAATGTTTTGCATCCTTTTTGATGGTTTTTTTTACATCCCCGTTTGCGATTAATGCATCACACACAGTTTCGCGAAAGGGTCTCTGATCGTAGTGTCGCGTTAGCAGCATCCTGCAGTAGTGAGTGGACATATGGGAACTTGACTATGGACATGATTTTAAGGTCCCTTTGTTTCGGTGCAAATGGGTCAATCTGTCAGGAGGCGGGGTACAGGTAGACCAGCGATGTAATGACAACAGTGGATCTCAACAATCTTGGGTACACAAACGAACCGTTCGTCCTAGCCAATGATGTGGCGCGGGTTTTCTATGTGAAGGAGATGTCTACCAAACAGAGAAAAAGATAAGATAAGGAAGTGAATACATCATACGATAAGCCAAAGCGCCACGTAGTTCTTTCAGGGAAAAGAGACATCGTGGGAGTGGAGGGCAAGATAGACATGTCTGAAGATTATGAGAAGTTCCATGAAATTCCTCTCATCAAAGTGAAGGTTGACCCAAGCACCTTCTTAAACAATGAATATTATCCATGTTACGGCTCAATAAGCAAAGGACACACGCAAAGAAAAAGTGAAGACTTTCTCTCCACAGCAATTCTGATGATGGCTTTTATCTAGAATATCACTGTAGTTACATGTCAAGAAATGAAATGCCTTTTGTAACAGATGAGTTTTCGTTCGAAACCCTGATCCTTCGAAAGAGATTATCCATTTTGTACATGAAGTGCATCCAACTTTTGCCGTAACCCTCTCAAATTTTTAGCACATGCTATGTGGGTGAAATGATGATACCATGCGAACTTTCAACCTTTTCAGAGTCAATTTGTAGTGCTTTTCAATTTTTAGGGTCATTTAGCTAAAAAAATCAGTAAATGCATGAAAAATACCAAATGAAGTCAGAAAGGGTTGAAAATTGATGATGTGGCTTTGAATGGTGCATTTTGAACACACAAAAAGTCTGGAGTTATAATAAGTTCAAACAAATGAAATCGTTTTGTAAGAGATGAGTTTTTGTCCGAAACCCTGATACTACGAAAGAGATTGTCCATTTTGTACACGAAGTGCATCCAACTTTTGTCGTAACCCCTCTCAACTTTTTAGCACATGCTATGTGGGTGATATGATGATACCATGTCAACTTTCAACCTTTTCAGAGTCCAATTGTAGTGCTTTTCAAAAGAATGAACTAAAAAGCTTTTATAAAACTCTAATAGAAAAAATAATAAACTAAAAAGCTTTTATAAAACTGTAATAGCAAAAAGAATGAACTAAAAAGACTCAATTAAAATATTTTGTTATGATCAACTAAAACAAAACTATAATATTCTTCAATAGCAAAAAGAATCAACTAAAAAGCTTTTATAAACCTATAGTTATTATCAAAATAATATTAACTTAAAAATATATAAAATTTATGCAACTAAAATTATCAAAGTATTTTTTGTTAAAAACATTAATAGCAAAATGTATTTTCATAAAGTATTTTATGTTAAAAAAATTAATAGCAAACTAAAATGACATAAAAAATAAAAAATATTATCAAAATAATATTAAATTAAAAGTATATAAAATTTATGCAACTAAAATTATCAAAGTATTTTTTGTTAAAAATTTTGATAGCAAAAAGTATTTCATAAAATATTTTATGTTAAAAACTTCAATAGGAAACTAAAATGAGATAAAAATAAAAAAATGCCGCCTACTGGGCCACCACGGCCTACATACGAATAGAAACCCATCTGTACATGGGCCAGGATGCAGGCTTGCCGGCCCAATAGGCCCAACATTGCAGTGACAAGGGTAGGCAAGTACTGTCTGCATTATAGAGCAGCTCGAAAGCTCTTCCGCAGCGCGCCTTATAAACCGGTGCTGCGCTCTCTCAACTAGCGAGGTGGGACTAAACTCCCACCACACCGCTATGCCAGTCTATTGGTCTCAATTGGTGGCTCAAACCGGGACGAAAGGGTGGCATTGGTCCCGGTTCGAGCCACCAACCGGGACCAATGCCACCCTTTAGTCCCGGTTCATTCCACCAACCGGGACTAAAGGTCTCTGCTTCCCACCCTTTGGGCTGCTGAAAATAGACATTTAGTCCCGGTTGGTGGCACCAACCGGGACGGAAGGTGGCCTTTCATCCCGGTTAGTGCCACCAACCGGAACCAATGCTTTGCGTATATAAGCAACACTTAGGAATTTTTCAAATTTCATCTGCAGTTGCCCCCGACGATGCCGAGCACACCGACGGCGCCAGGCTTCCCGAGCTAGCCGTCGACGCCATCGCCTCCCTTTGCCCCGTCGACGCTGTCAGGATGCTCTACCTCGCCATCGACGCCCTCGCCAACGCCCTCGACGCCCTATGCCCTGACGTGCGCCATGCCCCGACGCCGGCGCCGCTCCCCGCGCCATCGCCCTGCCCCAACGCCGTCGTTCCCCTGCCCCGACGCCCCCCCCCCATGAGCCCCCTTGTCGGTGTCAAAACCGGCGGATCTCGAGTAGGGGGTGCCGAACTGTGCGTCTAAGGCGGATGGTAACAGGAGGCGGGGACACAATGTTTACCCAGGTTCGGGCCCTATCGATGGAGGTAATACCCTACTTCCTGCTTGATTGATCTTGATGATATGAGTATTACAAGAGTTGATCTACCACGAGATCATAGAGGCTAAACCCTAGGAGCTAGCCTATGATTATGATTGTTCTTGTCCTACGGACTAAACCCTCCGGTTTATATAGACACCGGAGGGAGCTAGGGTTACACATAGTCGGTTACAAGGGAGGAGATCTACATATCCGAATTGCCAAGCTTGCCTTCCACGCAAAGGAGAGTCCCACCCGGACATGGGACGAAGTCTTTAATCTTGTATCTTCATAGTCCAACAGTCCGGCCAAAGTATATAGTCCGGCTGTCCAAGGACCCCTAATCCAGACTCCTCGGTAGCCCACTGAACCAGGCTTCAATGACGATTTAGTCTGCACGCAGATTGTCTTCGGTGTTGCAAGGCGGGTTCTTCTGCAAATTCCGAGTACCTGTCGAGTAGTGTTCGGCTTCCCATGAATGTTGCACTCCTTGGATTCCGCGCCTAATAATGGCTATATTCCACGTGTCGAGCGAATGCGAGAAGTCGGGGCATTTTTACACTTGCCACCCTAACCCTGTGAGCAAATCATCTATTTAAAGATCCGGGGATCCCCAGATCCAGATCACACCTCCCACAGCGAGTATTCATCGGAGCGCGCCCGGAAAAGCCCATCCCATCATGGCCGGCCATCGCAACTCCTCCTCTCGCTCCCATAGCACTAAGCCAGGCAATTGGAAGAAGTGTTCTGTCCCCCACAGCCAATTAGCAGAAAGTTCTGCACCTGTGGGTTTCACCCTCCAACGTATATGGTCCCCGTCCGAGCCGGACTAGCCACTTACAACGGCGGGGAGCAAGCAAAGAGCTTTCCCAAGCCATCCATAGGGGAGCGGGTATGCCTTGTCCCTTACTTATTAAGGGGACTTGGATTTCCAATCCATCCGTTCTTTCGCGGGCTCCTGTAGTTCTACGGCTTCCAGCTGCATAACTTTACTCCCACCTCCATATTACACATCGGTGGCTACGTCGCCCTTTGGGAGCTGTTTTTGGGCTGCGAAGCTCATTTCGAGCTATGGAAGAGGCTATTCTGCCTCGTACCCCGTACACAGGAGGGGTCAATATATCAAGCGGGCGGAGCCGAGATATGGCGCATCGTCGGGACCGAATACCTGTCCAGTACTCCGAAGAAGACATCTGAAGACTGGCCTTCGGAGTGGTTTTATATGGAGGACACCCCCCTTCCGGACCCTATTCGGATGGTCCTTCCCGAGTTCAATAACGCCCCTATGAAGAAATGCCACAGCTGGCACCCTCGGAGCCCCCAGGAGGAAGATAATAGAGAGGTCCTTTACCTGATGGGCCGGATAAAAACGCTGCCCAAATCAGGATTGACAATAATCGAGGTTATGTCAATATGTATAATGTGGGGGGTGCAGCCACTTCAATATCGGGGACAACCCATGTGGCATTTCAATGGAGAAGACGATGCCACCCGCTGCGGTCGCAAAGGTCCGGACTCCGTCGCTGCTCTAGCGAAAATACTGTCCGATTTATATAAAGGAGAGGAAGAGGAGTTCATCAGCATTAAGCCACGGGATGGATTCTCCATGTACAACCCCCCCCCCCCAAACTGGGTGAGCTGCTACTTTTTACTCCAGACCTTCCCGCATTCTTCGTCATAAATATTTACCTTGCTATTTCATAGCAGGAACTGTGAAAAGCTGTGAGGGAGGTCCACAGCCCGTCTCCACAACCAGAGGACCCTGACCGGGCCCTCGACCCCGGACTCGAAGAAGATCCGAACATATCTGTGGAGCTCATCGACAGGACGTTCCATCAATTAAGTTGTGATGGTGCCTTGGAGGCCATCATAGCCGACTATCCTGGACTACTCCCTGCATCGCGTGTAAGTAAAACCGGAGTCCCAACTTCCGAGAAGGATCCCTTTTTTGCACCTCACCCACCGCACACATATGGTGTCTTATAGGGAAGGCCCTCGGGACGCCATACCGAACCCGCGGTGACTCACCAACAAGGGGTACCGAAGCCGGGTAGGCTCAAAAGGAAGGCGGTCAGAACTGAGACACCGTCGCAGAGGTATCAAAAATAACCACGCTTCGTGGTTGTCGCCTTTTAATATATAATAACGTCCATGGTTTCTGGCAGGAAAAACACTCGCCGGACCATATCCGGAGAGCCTGATGGCCACGCCTCCACCAGTCGGGTTCCAGAGTCGGACTTAGAGGCAGACGCTAACATGGGGCCAACACCGGATGTTCCTCCTACAGAGGATGTGGATAGGCTGTCCGCTACGAATTCCGAAGTGGAGAGTGCCATGAATCACAGGCGTCGCCGGGCCGTTCTCCGTGACCCTTGTTTCTCTCAAGAGGCGTTCGATGCCTTCAACTCAGGAGACACGTACATCCGAGCTGCTCAAAATGGTCTTACCAGAGCCACAGACTAGTATGTAAAGGATATACGGGTAAGAAAATCTAATAATTATGTATATCAGTAGCCCCTGAGACTTGAAACAGTTGGCACAACTGATTTAAGGATCATTGTTTGCGTAGGTTCTTACGGAGAAGAATACCCAGTTGTCTCAAGAGCTGGAGGAGTGCAAAGCCCAGCTGCGGGCCGCAGGTGCCGCCATGAAGGAGTCTGAGAAGGCCCCATCGGGTAACACTTGTTTCTATCGAAAAGAATGACATGTACCAGTTAGTATTCGGCATGCCTGCAAATCTAACAATAGATTTTGCAGATGATCCCGGAGTGAATCCGAAGGTCGTACAGGGGGATTAGCAACATGCTCAACGGCAGCTAAAGGCTGGCAAGCGCGTGCTTACGCAGGTTAGGCGGGAGAAAAACGATCTCCAAGATGCCAATACCCGACTGGGCATTGAACTGAAAGATGTTCGGGCCCAACTTGCTGACTCCGTAAAGGAGAATAAGAGGCTTCGACACGACATTTTTAGTAAGTGCTTGAACGAACTTTTATAGAGTTTAGCGAAGAAGCCGGCTAACAGGGTTATATCTGTAGGTATGCTGACGGGTCGTCCCATGGAGGTATGCTCTCACAACTGCACGAACAAGTTCGGCAGGTGATGCAGGGCATTACCCAGGCCTTGTGGCCATCCGCCTCCCTTTCGGGAGGCATGGGGGAGCTCGTAGAGATGCTCAAGGGAGCGCGGCGGCGCTTTCGATTATGGAAGATATCTGCCTACCGACAAGGTGCAAGGGAATCCTGGGCCATGGCGAAGACTCGATATACCAAGGCTGACCCGAACCACATGGCCGAGGTCAGACCTGTGGGGTCTGATGGGAAAGAGATCCCCGTCAGTTTGGTGTATGACAAGGTGAAATTAGCCGCAAAGTATTCCCTAGCCGAATTGTAAATCATTTATCATGGCGGACCTTTTCGCTTCGACCTCCGGACCCGACAGTCCGGAGTGTATCCGAATACCCGCTCAGTTATGTCAAAACCGGGGTATGCGTGGAAACCAGGCGTAGGGGTCATAAGTGCTTGAACAGACAAGTACCCAACTAGCTATGTTATATTACATGGATAGTAAGAAACATCTTCCAGGGAGAATAGTTCCGTTAAGGGTTCCTTTCCCTGGGTTCGCATGCATTAATGTGCGTGTCCGAACTGTGAAAAAAGACGCAGGATATAAACATCTGGGGGCATGTACTGAAACAAGTAAAATTCATCTTTTGTTCATCGTCCGAATATTCCCTTAAGAACGCTAGCTTTCAGCTTCACCCAGTCTGAGGTACACATCCGGTCAATTCGGCAAGAATAATCACAGAGGTGCTCCCCTTATGCCCTAGCCGAATTAACGGGAACGTAGGGCATAAACACAAGAGCCACGCAACCTAGCTTGGCCAAAACTTAAGTCATATCGATGCATATAATGGCGACGAAAAGGTACATGTGGAAAAGTAACACATGTGCGGGGGGCATAGAGCCCGGAACATAGTTATATTAAGCTTCTGTATAAGAAGCCCCCAGGTATAATGAGCACGCCTAGCGCGTGAAGATTGTGTAGCCAAGACACATTTTAACCTTTTAAGGCTGTGAAGAAAAAAAGGGAAGAAAAAGAGAAAGAAAAGACAGATAACAGATATATGTGTAAAAAATTGACAGAGGTAAGGAGACGAACACATGGTCCAACACTAGGCGTAGAACCTTCGGAGTCTGGCCGCGTTCCATGGGTTTGGCTCGAGTCGATTGTCCGATGCATCCCGCAGACAGTACGCTCCACCTGTCAGAACTTTGTCAATAATGAAGGGACCCTCCCATTTGGGCTTGAGCTTGTCCTTTTTCTTCTCTGGTAGGCGTAGAACGAGTTCGCCAACGTTATAAGTTTTGGCCCGTACTTCTCTGCTTTGATACCGTCGAGCCTGTTGCTGATAGAATGCGGAGCGAGCTTTTGCCACGTCACGCTCCTCCTCCAGGGCGTCCAAACTGTCCTGCCGATCAAGCTCGGCTTCTTTCTCTTCGTACATGCGCACTCGAGATGAGTCATGAATGATATCGTAGGGCAGTACCGCCTCTGCACCGTACACCATAAAAAAAGGTGTGTATCTGGTAGTGCGATTCGGCGTGGTCCGCAGCCCCCATAGTACGGAGTCGAGCTCCTCAACCCAGTGCGTATCTGATTCCTTCAAGGATCGCCCTAATCTGGGTTTAATGCCGCTCATAATGAGACCATTTGCTCGCCCGACCTGACAGTTTGTTTGGGGGTGATAGACGGAGGCATAATCGAGCTTAATGCCCATGTTGTCGTACCAAGTTTTTACCTTGTCGGTTGTAAAGTTCGAGCCGTTATTGGCGATGATGCTGTGGGGGACGCCGTAACGGTGTACAACCCCGGATATGACGTCTATCACTGGTCTGGACTCGGCCGTTTTAACTGGTTTGGCTTCTATCCGTTTGGTGAATTTATCCACCATGACCAATAGGTACTTTTTCTTATGGCTTCCTCCTTTAAGGGGTCCGACCATATCAAGCCCCCTGACTGCGAAGGGCCAAGTAATGGGGATTGTTTGGAGAGCGGTAGGTGGCATATGGCTTTGGTTTGCAAAAGCTGGCAACCGACGCAATGTTGGACGAGGTCCTGTGTGTCTGCTTGGGCCGGCCAAGAAAACCTGTACGGAAGGCCTTGCTTACAAGGGCCCGAGCTGCGGCGTGATGGCCGCCGAGTCCAGCGTGAATTTCTGCCAAAAGTTGCCGTCCTTCCTCTTCGGAGATGCACCTTTGAAGTACTCCGGTAGTGCTTTTCTTATAAAGCTCTCCCTCGTCGGCCTTGTAGGCTTTAGATCGCCGCACAATGCAACGTGCCTCGTTTGGGTCCTCAGGGAGTTCTTGTCTGGTTAGGTAAGCCAAGAAGGGTTCTGTCCACGGGGCGATGACAGCCATAATCATGTGGGCCAATGGTGTTATTTCGGTGGCAGAGCCTCCGGTTACATTAGAGTGTTCGGGATCTTGCGTTGTGGCAGTCTCTCCTTCCCACACCACGGATGGCTTAAACAGCCTCTCCAAGAAGATATTAGGTGGAACAGGATCGCGCTTAGTGCCGATGCAGGCGAGGATATGTGCCGCTTGATTGTTTTCTCGGACCACGTGGTGGAATTCGAGCCCCTCGAACTGAGCTGAAATTTTGAGGATGGCGTTGCGGTAAGCCGCCATTTTTGGGTCCTTGGCGTCAAAGTCTCCATTTACTTGAGATATTGCGAGGTTCGAATCCCCACGCACCTCTAGGCGTTGAATGCCCATAGAGACTGCCATCCGGCGACCATGTAGCAGGGCCTCATATTCTGCCGCATTGTTGGAGTCTGTGTATAATATTTGGAATACATATTGGACTGCATCTCCGATGTGGGATGTTAGGACGACGCCTGCCCCCAGACCGCCAGCATCTTGGAGCCGTCAAAGTGTATGATCCAATTGGAGTACGCGCTGTACTCTTTAGGGAGTTCGGCTTCTGTCCATTCGGCGATGAAATCGGTCAGTACTTGTGACTTAATGGCTCGCCGAACGGGAGGAGCTCAATAGCCCATTTAGCAATCCGGCCCGTGGCATCGCGGTTATTTATTATGTCGTTGAGTGGTACTTCATAGGCCACCGTAATTGAACACTCTTGAAAGTAGTGTCGCAGTTTCCGGGATGCCATGAAGACCGCGTATGCTATCTTTTGATAATGTGGGTACCGTGATTTGCATGGAGTGAGGACAGTGGATACGTAGTATACCAGCTTTTGAAGCGGAACTTATGTCCGTCTGTCTCTCGTTCGACAACGAGCACTGCGCTTACAACTTGGTGTGTCGCCGCTATATATAACAGCATTGGTTCACCGACATTTGGCGCGGCCAAGATTGGGTTGCTGGCCAAGACGGCTTTTATTTCGTCCAATCCGGCCGTGGCCGCATCCGTCCACTCGAAGTGTTTGGTGCGTCGAAGAAGGCGATAAAGAGGTAGTGCCTTTTCTCCAATCGGGAGATAAAGCGGCTTAAGGAAGCCACGCATCCATTTAATTTCTGGATTTGCTTGAGGTCTGTTGGGATAGCCAACTATGACAGAGCTCGGATTTTAGCCGGATTTGCTTCAATTCCTCTATTGGAAACGATGAAGCCCAGGAGCTTTCCGGCGGGCACGCTGAAAATGCATTTTTCCGGATTAAGCTTGATGTCATATGTTCGGAGATTGCCGAACGTAAGCCTCAAGTCGTGTATTAAAGACTCAACGTGTCTGGTTTTGATGACCACGTCGTCTATGTATGCCTCCACTGTTTTGCCGATTTGTGTTTCCAGGCATGTCTGAATCATGCGTTGATAGTTTGCACCGGCGTTTTTGAGCCCGAAAGGCATGGTGTTGAAACAGAAGGGGCCGTATGGAGTGATAAATGCCGTTGCGGCTTGATCGGACTCCGCCATCTTAATTTGATGGTATCCAGAGTATGCGTCGAGGAAACACAATGAGTCGTGTCCTGCGGTAGCGTCGATAATTTGATTGATGCGGGGGAAGGGGAATGGATCCTTGGGGCAAGCCTTGTTAAGGTTTTTGAAATCAACACATAGGCGCCAGGATTTGTCCTTCTTTGGTACCATCACCAGGTTTGCTAGCCAGTCCGGATGTTTTATTTCTCTAATGAATCCGGCCTCGAGTAACTTGGCTAGCTCTTCTCCCATGGCTTGTCGCTTAGGCTCGGAAACACCAAAGAGTCTGCTTGACCGGCTTGAACCCCTTTAGGATGTTAAGGCTATGCTCGGCCAGCCTGCGTGGGATCCCTGGCATGTATGAAGGATGCCAGGCGATGATGTCCCAATTCTCGCGCAAGAACTCCTGCAGTGCGGCGTCTGTTGTGGGGTTCAGCTGTGCCCCGATGGATGCTGTTTTTGTAGGGTCCATTGGGTGGACCTGGAATTGGACTATTTCGTCCACTGGTTTAAAAGAGGTGGCCGGTATTTTGTCGAGTATCACGTCGTCCCTGTCCATTGTGGAGCGCAGCGCAGTTAGTTCTTCGGCCACAAGGGCTTCGGATAACACCTCGAGGGCCAGTGCGGCAGTTTTATTTTCGGCGCGGAGTGCTATGTCTGGATCACTAGCTAGAGTGATGATTCCATTGGGCCCGGGAATTTTGAGCTTCATGTACTCGTAATGGGGTATAGCTTGGAAGATCGTGTATGCCTCCCGCCCTAAAAGGGTGTGGTATCCGCTACTGAATGGGGCCACTTGGAATGTGATTTCTTCAGACCTATAATTCTCC
This sequence comes from Aegilops bicornis, assembly GCA_021605145.1. NCBI lineage: Eukaryota > Viridiplantae > Streptophyta > Magnoliopsida > Poales > Poaceae > Aegilops > Aegilops bicornis. The sequence continues at coordinate 165,820,967 of CM038674.1, forward strand.
GGCGTGCCGAATACCACATCTAGTGTGATTTTTCCCGCACATCGTGCCTCCCGACTAGGGATGATTCCTCTGAAGGTCGTGCTGCTTTGCTCAATGCGGCTCTTGTCTATTTCCATTTTTCGAAGAGTCTCCTCATAGATGAGGTTTAATCCGCTGCCACCGTCCATGAGCACTTTAGTAAGCCGGAAGCCGTCCACAATTGGACTAAGGACCAAGGCGGCTGGTGCTCGGGCTGTTCGGAATTGAGGTTCGTTGCTGGCATTGAAGGTTATGGCCGTATCACTCCATGGATTTTTTGCTGCCACGTGGCAGACTTCGGCGAGGCTGCGGAGTGCTCGCTTGCGCCTATTATTTGAGGCGAAGGTCTCGAAGACTGTCAATACTGTATTGTTATTTTCCACGGGATGGTGCTATGTGGTGTTGTTGATGAGGAGATCCTCGCCGCTCTTGGCCACCTGCCGGAGTATCCAACATGTTCTAAGGCTGTGTTGGCATGGTATCTGGTTTACTGTGAATTTTGCATGGCCCATTGAGCCATCCTTCCAATACAGTTCCACGCCCTGTAGTGGGCGTTGGTTTCTTTGTAATTAGATCCGTGACTTACGAGAGTACACCCTTTTAGTTCAGATGGGGGATTTAGTGAGAGCCGGAGGATCCCAGAATTTTGTTTGGGTTTTCCAGGCGCTTTCCATCGCACAGTACTTATGTACTATGGCCGCCAAGTCAGCGAAGTGTGCTATGTCACGGCGACTTATGGCGTTGAGAATTCCCTTCTCCGTGCAATTTTTGCAAAATAATGAAATTGTGTCTTCCTCATGACAGTCCTTGAGCTTGCTCATTGCAAGGAGGAATCTGGCTCAATAGTGATGTACTGTCTCTTGGGGCTTTTGTCTAATGTGGGAAAGATCACTTATGTCTAGGTGGGTGGGTAGATTTAGGTCCAAACCCTGACCCGATCTAAGACCCAGGGGCGGACGAGTTTCCGAGCTTGACAATTTGTGCTCCGGGATGTTGCCCAATAGATCTGGCCCGCTGTCTGATTCTAGGTTCAAAGCTTGGGACATGTCCTCCCGTAGACTTGTATCCGGCTCGGAGAGTTCGGGAATCCGGACATAGTTTGTCATCAAAATAGAGGAAGAATCGCTGCATTGCTCCTCCACCACCGCTATCTGATGGGTGACCGGCGCAGAGATAATCTCCCTTTGGTCGGGTTTGAGCCCGATCCGATCATAGTCCGTAGCGACTCCCAGGGCGGCGATGCGATCCAAGAGCTCGTTCAAGGAAGAGAGCTCCATTGGATCCATCTGCTCGGCGAATCCCGAGACGTGGAGGCTGTTTTTGATATCCCGAGAAGTCATCGTCGGCGCGACGACCGAACGGGCGATCATGACAAAACCACCTAGTCGGAGAGTTTGGCCTACAGCCAGGGCTCCCCCAGAGGTAATGTTGTCCTTGACAATAAGACGAGCCATCAAACCTTATGGTGACGTCACAGCGGAACTCTCAATGAAAGCACCATTGTCGGTGTCAAAACCGGCGGATCTCGGGTAGGGGGTCCCGAACTGTGCGTCTAAAGCGGATGGTAACAGGAGGCGGGGACACAATGTTTACCTGTGTTTGGTCCCTCTCGATGGAGGTAATACCCTACTTCCTGCTTGATTGATCTTGATGATATGAGTATTACAAGAGTTGATCTACCATGAGATCGTAGAGGCTAAACCCTAGGAGCTAGCCTATGATCGTTCTTGTCCTACGGACTAAACCCTCCGGTTTATATAGACACCGGAGGGGGTTAGGGTTACACAAAGTCGGTTACAAGGGAGGAGATCTACATATCTGAATTGCCAAGCTTGCCTTCCACGCAAAGGAGAGTCCCACCCGGACATGGGACGAAGTCTTCAATCTTGTATCTTCATAGTCCAACAGTCCGGCTGTCCGAGGACCCCCTAATCCAGGACTCCCTCACCCCTTCCCCCGCGCTGCTGCCCCTGCTCTGCTTGCTGCACCGCCGCCGCCACCCCGGCCTGCTCTTCCTTTTTTGTTCATACATTTTTTGTCCATTGATGTATGTATGGATGATGTATGTATGCATATGCAGATGTATGGATGATCCATGGATGTATGCATTGATGTATGATTTTTTTTGTTCATAGAATTTTTTTTGTCCATTGATGTATGCTTTTTGTTGTTCATAGAAAGTTTTTTGTTCATATAAAGTTTTTATATATGATCCATGGGTATATGAGCAATGATGATCCATGGATGTATGCATTGATATATGAGCAATGATGTTCATAGAAAGTTTTTTGTTCATAGAACTTTTTTTCATAGAAATTTTTTCTTCATAGAAAGTTTTTATATATGATCCATGGATATATGAGCAATGATGATCCATGGATGTATGCATTGATATATGAGCAACGATGTTCATAGAAAGTTTTTTTTTTGCTAAAACTCATATTAAGTTTGAATATATGAGCAATGATGTATATGGATGATCTTACTAAGTTTTACTTTGCCTAAATCAGGGAGAGGCAACTTTATTAAATGGGAGAGAGGGAGTAACAACTCATATATTCAAAATTGGAGGCCACCCAGACCCTAGAAGAAAGAGTGTTGCCAACTTCCTACCCCCTCCCGCCCCTACCCGTTTGTCGAAGGTGGCGGGTGGGGTCGTTATGTATAATACTATTTCTATGTATAATACTATTGACGTCTAATGTCAATTTAACAAATTTTGTTCCATTGAAACATAACCCCGATAACTTCGACATGAGGGGGGGGTCATTAAAACATAACCCCGATAACTTCAACATGAGGGGGGTGTCATTAAAACATAACCCCGATAACTTCGACATGAGGGGGGGTCATTAAAACATAACCCCGATAACTTCAACATGAGGGGGGACGTTGGACAGGCATGATAGAGGCGGTCCACAAAGTATCCTCTCTCGAAAGATATGTAGGACGACTCATCAGACATGAGGGGGAGGAGTCCTTGACAATGTTTGCCACTAATCCATTGCTCATATGCATATGATTCCTTGTTGTGATTAGATAGGTCCATGTTTGCCACTAATCCATCTCTCGTGTTTGTATATGCCATGTTGTAATATTTGCAGAAACTATGGACAGAGACTTGGAACAAGAAGAGTTGTTGGGGGGATATAATCCGCGACGGAGGTGGTCCCTTGTCATTTCTGAAAGACACCGATGGTCAGTAAGGAGAGGATGACGGCTCCGGTGATCCAACAATGGAGGAGGAAGGAGGTTATGACGGCTCCGGTGACCGAACGACGGCGGAAGGAGATCATGATCACGGCTCCAGTGACCGAACGGAGGAGGGAGCCTTAACTGCTGCAAAGTCCGGCGAGGTATATATATTTTATATTATATATATATATATATATATATATATATATATATATATAAAGCCTGTGCTGACCTGATGCATTAATTGTTTTGGTATGTACATATATTAACGCGCTTCTATGTTCTTTTAGCCCTCCGGATCGAGCCAAACTTCCGTAAGGAGACAGGCACGAAGAAAAGGTTGCGCCAGGATGAAATGTTCACGATCATAGAAGTCGCGAAAGATGGCCAACCGATTGCTCCCAAGTGGACCAAGGACGCATTTGTACATCAGTGCGGAGTTGTTGCTAGGGACATCGTCCCGATCAGCATTGAACAATGAAATAAGAAGAAGGACCCTGAAGTTTCTTATGTACAGGATAGACTGAAAGATGATCTTTGGACCTCGCTGATGACAAATTTCAGCCTACCACCAGAGGAGGATCCGAATAACCCAGTTATAGAACGAAAGATCAAGGCGTTTGCTCTTAAGAAGATGGCAGCACTATTCAACAACTGGAAGAAAGAGTTGAACAAAAGGTTTGTCGAGAAAAACAAGACTCCAGAATTCGTCGGTCCATATGAGAAGATAAGAGATCACTGGCCCGCATTTGTGGCCTACAAGACATCGGAGAAGGGTAAGCAAAGGTCACTGGTAAACAAGCAAAATGCTACAAAGAAGCTGTATCACCATCACACGGGCAGGTGGCTACTACAAAGCTCGGTCGTTGTGAGACAAAGCTGAGCAAGACCGTCTTGCTAAAGTGGTCCAACCAGCGACATTGCACTGGCCAGATCGGTCAAGGATTTGGTTCTTAGGGGTTGGGGGAACTTTGGACCCACAAACAGGGAAGTGTGTTTGGACGAACGAGCAACTTGCAATACCCATCAAGAAACTTGAGAAAGCAATCAAGGTAGCGCAGGAAGGGACGTTCATTCCCGACAGAGAGACGGATGAGCTGACAAAGGCCCTCGGGAACCCTGAACACCCTGGACGAACACGAAGCACATCAGGCTCCGTTCCCTGGGTGCATGGGTTTCCCGACAACGGTGGTTATAGAAGACAAGAGAGAAAGAAGAAAGAGGAAGCAACCGAAATGCAGAGGCTCAGTGCAAGATTAGCAAAACTAGAGGAACTTGAGAGCCAGCGAGCTATCGGCCAACCATCTCAGTGGCACGAAGATCCTTCCTTTGATGCTGCCCCAGAAGCTACCCCACCATCTCAGCGGAGAAACAGCGTGGCTTCCACGGAGCTCGTTCAGCGTGATTTCACGACTCCTAGCTAGGTACCCCATGGATAGTATCACGGAGGCTGAACATTGTGTGCTAACGGCGAAATGCCTGAACCTGACCTTGAAGGCGGCGCTCGGCTCTGTTGTACCTCCTCGAGCTGAGGAAACTTTCCATTGCCGTCAAATTCCACATGGCTATGCTATTGTGACAGTGGATGGAATAATGGAGGGATTTGAGGAGCTGGAGCTTGATTACCCTACAGGAAAAGGGGAGATTCATCTGGAAAATTCTTGAAAGAGTGCATGTCTATGGAGAAAGGAGTACATCAAGCTTTCAAACTAGACGCCTCAGCAGACTCAGCCGGATGAGGCCCCTCAGCAGAGTCCTCTTCCGCCTCAGCTATTTCAGCATCGTCAATGACTCCGCCTCCTCCGGGCGTCGGCCAGACTCCGCCCGACTCAAAGCAGCGGAAGAGACGCCATGTCCGGCGGCTAGCAGTACAAGTGAAAGTGCAACTATCCCTAGGTGGTTTGGTAATTCCTAACAACATATAGCTCATTGAGCTAATGCTATTTCAAGACTAATATTTCAGGAAAGCTCAATGATTGGCATGGCCTGGATGAGAAAAGAGGACCCCTCAAAATACTAAGGACGAAAGGATTGGCTCAAGCTCAAAGCTCAAGACTCTAAATTTTCTAGTTTAGTGATCCAAGATCACATTGAGTCTATAGGAAAATCCAATACTATCAAGGAGGGATGAGTTGTTGTTAAATGAGGCTCTTGCTCAAAATTCTTAGTGATATGCTCCAAAGCCCTCAACTACTTTCTCACATCCACATATGACCTAAACCCAAAGTCAAACTCGGCCCCACCGATTCTTTCTATCCGGCGCCACCGAGTTCAGATGTCATAGCCACTGCCACAAACCCTAGGCAAATCGGTCTCACCGATAGGGATCTCGGTCTCACCGAGATGGGGTTGTAATCTCTCTGTTTCCCTTCGTAACGTTTTGGTCCCACCGAGATGAGTGATCGGTCCCACCGAGATTGCAATGTAAACTCTCTGTTTCCCTTTTGTAACATTTCGGTCTCACCGAAATGAGCGAATCGGGCCCACTGAGTTTACCTGACCAACTCTCTGGTTAGCTTATTACCAAAATTAGTCTCACTGAGTTTGTGTAATCGGTCTCACCGAGATTACGTTATGCCCTAACCCTAACCATATCGGTCCTACCGAGTTGCATGTTAGTCCCACCGAAAATCCTAACGGTCACTAGATTTGCTGAATCGGTCCGACCGAGTTTATCAATTCGGTCCCACCGAGTTTGGCAAGTTGTGTGTAACTGTTAGATTTTGTGTGGAGGCTATATATACCCCTCCACCTCCTATTCATTCGTGGAGAGAGCCATCAGAATGAACCTACACTTCCAACCTACATTTTCTGAGAGAGAACCACCTACACTTGTGTTGAGACCAAGATATTCCATTCCTACCATATGAATCTTGATCTCTAGCCTTCCCCAAGTTGCTTTCCACTCAAATATTCTTTCCACCAAATCCAAATCCTGTGAGAGAGAGTTGAGTGTTGGTGAGTGAGGGAGACCTGGACTAGGGGGTGTCCGGATAGCCGAACTATCATCTTTGGCCTGACTCCTAAACTATGAAGATAAAAGATTGAAGACTTCGTCCCTTGTCCGGATAGGACTTTCCTTGGCGTGGAAGGCAAGCTTGGCGATACGGATATGTAGATTTCCTACCATTGTAACTGACTCTGTGTAACCCTAACCCTATTCGTGTCTATATAAACCGAAGGGTTTTAGTCCAGAGGACAAACAACAATCATACCATAGGCTAGCTTCTAGGGTTTAGCCTCTACGATCTCGTGGTAGATCTACTCTTGTACTACCCATATCATCAATATTAATCAAGCAGAGTAGGGTATTACCTCCATCGAGAGGGCCCGAACCTGGGTAAAAATATCGTGTCCCTTGTCTCCTGTTACCATCCGCCTAGACGCATACAGTTCGGGACCCCCTACCCGAGATCCGCCGGTTTTGACACCGACATTGGTGCTTTCATTGAGAGTTCCTCCGTGTCGTCACCTATAGGCCCGATGGCTCCTTCAATCATCAAGAACGACGCAGTCCGAGGTGAGACTTTTCTCCCGGACAGATCTTCGTGATTCGGCGGCTTTGCATGCGGGCCAATTCACTAGGCCATCTGGAGCGGATCGAAAGCTACGCCCCGCCATCAGGTCAGATTTGGAAGCTTGAACTATAAGGGCGATGTCCGCGGAGACTTGATCTTCGACGGATTCGAGCCACGTACCGAGCGCTACCGCCGCTCCTCGATGGGTACGATCTAGCTCTGTCACGAACAAAGGCCTCGAGGCCGCATCTGCCCGCTCCGACCCTTAATCCGGAGCCGGTTTAAATCGATCGAGGACGGTTGGTTGGACACCGCCTTGGGGCTGAAATCTCTCTGGCGATTGAGCCGAACACCATCCCTGTCCTTTGCAAAGCTTCGTGACTCCCAGTGCGGACTCCTTTCGGACTCCGAACCTCACGCTACCGCCCCACCGGTCGAATCCGACTCGGCGCGGTTATGGAGTTCACCGCCCGCGGACATCTTTCAAAGACTTGCCCTTTGGCGATATCCTGAACTCATTAAAGTCTCTCTCTTTGTCGAGAGCCCTGGCGAACTATGGTCGGGAAGGTTGGGATTCGGACGACGAAGAAATTCAACGCCCACCCACCACCCACTTTGTAGCCACCGCCGATGATTTAACCGACATGCTCGACTTCGACTCGAAGACATCGACGGTATGGACGACGGTGCGAGAGGCGATCAAGAGCCGCCCATATGGGGCACTGGAAGGCCACCTCATCATATGACATATACATGGTGGACATCCCAAAAGAAGGGAATGGCGATGGAACGGCGGAGGATGACCCCTCCAAGAAACAACCCAAGCGCCGACGTCAGCGGCGCCGCTCTAAATCCCGCCACAGTAAAAACGGCAATTCCGCACGGAGACAATAATACCCGGACGGTGCGAAGATGACCCCCTCGGCAGGACTCGGTGCGGGAGGAGGAAAAGCAAGTCCGCCTGACGGTCTTGGCAGAAAGAGAGGTAGAGGACGATAATTATGCGCCCCCTCCGAAGACGAGGCAAGCCTCGACGACGACGAATTCGTCGTGCCATAGGACCCCGTCGAACAAGAGTGTTTTAAACGCAGGCTCATGACCACGGCAAGCAGCCTCAAGAAAAAGCAGCAACAACTTAGAACTGACCAAGACATGCTAGCTGACAGATGGACTGAAGTCCTTGCAGCCGAAGAGTATGAACTCGAACGCCCCTCCAAAAGCTACCCCAAACGCAGGCCGTTGCCTCGATCAAAGGAGGAAGCAGCCACGTCACCAGCGCACGACAAGGCAGACCGGCCACCCCGTGGCCGCGACAGAGAAGCCTCTCGGCCCTCCCCTCAAGCCACGCCCCGACGCCGCTCAAAAAGTACCAAGGCACGGGAAAACATGTCGTACTTGCGAGATATATTGGTGGATAAGGCAAAGCATACAAGATCGATCTACAGATCGCGTGGGCGCCCAACGACTCGAGATGATTACCGTCACGCCGGATACAACAAACCCGGCCGGGCCGAACACGATGAACAAAGCTCATATGAGCTACGTCGTGATATAGCCCAATACAGAGGCGCCACACACCCACTATGCTTCACAGATGAAGTAATGGATCATCAAATCCCTGAGGGCTTCAAACCCGTAAACATCGAATCATAGGATGGTACCACAGATCCTGCGGTCTCGATCGAGGACTATCTCCTCCATATCCACATGGCCCGCGTGATGATCTACATGCCATCAAATACCTCCCACTCAAGCTTAAAGGACCAGCTCGGTATTGGCTCAACAGCTTGCCGGTAGTCAATCGATTGTTGGGAGGACCTCGAAGCCGCATTCCTTGATAACTTCCAGGCACATATGCGACCACCGACGCCCGATGACCTTAGCCATATAATTCAGCAGCGGAAGAATCGGCGGACAATTACGGGACGCGGTTCCTAACAAAGAAAAATCAGATCGTCGATCGTCCGGATGCGTAGGCGCTTAGCAGCCTTCAAACACAACATCCGTGATGAGTGGCTAGCCGGCACCTAGGATAGGAAAAGCCGAAATCCATGGCAGCCCTCACCACACTCATGACCCGCTTTTATGCGGAGAGGACAATGGCTAGCTCGAAGCAACAACTTGGCCAAACACCACGGTAGTTCGGATACCAAGGACAGCAATGGCAGGTCGGCGTCGTAACAAGCATAAATGCCGCGTTAACGGTGATAATGCTGAAGATCTGACGATAAATGCCGGATTCAGAGGCTCTAAACCCGGTCGATGGAAGAAGCCATTCAAAAGAAATACCCAGGGCCCGTCCAACTTGGACCGAATACTCGATCGCTTGTGCCAGATACATGGCACCCTCGAAAAACCAGCCAACCACACCAACAGGGATTGTTGGGTGTTCAAGCAAGCAGGCAAGCTAAGCGCCGAAAACAACGACAAGGGGTTGCATAGCGATGATGAGGAAGAGCCCCGGCCGCCGAACAATAGAGGACAAAAGGGCTTTCCCACACAAGTGTTGACGGTGAACATGATATACGCAACCCACATACCCAAAAGGGAGCGGAAGCGCGCACTAAGGGACGTATACGCGATGGAGCCAGCCCAGTTCAACCCATGGTCTTCCTGCCCGATCACCTTCGATCGAAGGACCACCCCACTAACATCCGCCACGGCGGTTTTGCCGCATTGGTTCTTGACCCAATTATCGACGGATTTCACCTCACTAGAGTCCTCGATGGATGGCGGTAGCAGCAGCTGACCTGCTTTATCGTGATACAAGGCGCAAAATGGGCATAGACCCTCAAGGATTAAACCCACAAAGACGACCTTTAAAGGCGTCATACCAGGTGTAGAGGCCAATTGTACAGGCTCAATTACACTCGAAGTGGTCTTGGATCCCGAATAACTTCCGCCGAAGAGTTAATCTTCGACATAGTCCCGTTCGCGATGGCTATCACGCCTTTGCTTGGACGAACCGCATTTGCAAAGTTCAATGCGGTGCCGCTTTCGCATACCTCAAGCTCAAGATGCCAGGCCCTCGAGGAGTAATCACGGTCAATGGAAACACCGAACGCTCTCTCTGAACGGAGGAGCGGCCCTCGCGGCGGAGGTGCAAAGCAGCCTCTCACAGCAATTCTCGAGTCCGGCTATTAAACGTCCGGCCACCGTCAAGCGCGCCCGGAGTAACCTACAACAAGACCGCCTAGCACGATCAGAGCACGCGTAGCAATCCGGCCCCAACCCCAGCCCTCGCGAAACTGGCTGCGAAGATTACTGGCGTACATAACTACGCCCGAGATAACCATGGACCTAAGGGAGGGCACGACCACGGCACGCCTGCATGCGGCTCAACCGCACTGTGGACTCCCGATTGTGTCATTCTTTTTCTTTCTTCTTTTTTCTTACTTTCAGGACTCCGTTTTCCAGAAGTCTTGTACGGCACTAGAATTGCCAAACTCACGATGCAACAGCCAGGGAAGCAGAAAGCTACATTGAGTGTCCAGGTGGTCTCTACTACGAGCATTATACCTGTTTTACATACCATCCCGCAGATTACCCCTCGAGGGGGACATGTTAAATAGTCCCATCCCTTGCTTATCGCACTATTTGTATCGTTCTGCTTCCATTGCAGTACCTTTTTGAATAATACATACATAGCTTCTGCCTATTATTGCACTCCTTTATTTATCTATATATATGTTCATTTCATGACATGTTGCACCCGTACACTTTGGTACGGCCAATACACCAGGGGCTTAAGTACCCCAAAAGTATGGTGTGATAAGTCCGAACACTTTCACAAGTGCGGCACCCGAACTTATAGCATTATATGCATCGGCTCCGAATCATGTCTTGGGTCAATAGTTGGGTTTGCCCGGCTCCCATGTTTTGGTACCTTACGTTCCGTTATATCGGCTAAGGTAGCGCTTGGGAGAACCACTACGATTGCGCCCGGTTGAGCTGGGTTGAGCACCTCGGTGAGAAAGCTAAAACTGACCGTCATGATAGGGCGAGAGCCGATCGCTGTTCGAGAGGTTTTTTCGGGTCCCTAAAGACTTATGCCGCTTAGAGCGAGGAGTCGGCATTGTCCGGCCAAGGCGTGGATAGCGCCCCGAACTCGGTCTTCCGAATACTAGGGGCTTCGCCGAAATTGAAAATTATAGAATTATATGGCTAAGTGAGAGTGTTCAAGCACTATAAGTCTGGTTGCCTTGTTCGTTGCGTTGAGCGCCTCCCTCGAAGGACCCAAGAATGGGAACAAGAACGCTCAAGTTTATCCCGAACACCCCAAAGACTTTCGTGGCATGGGGGCTGAAGCCAACGACTTGCCATCTCTCAAATTTGATAAACGGTCGCACAGAAGGTAATATTTTAAATTCACAAGCGTTGCTTAGCCCATATGAATAAGTTTTCAGCTTACATGATAACAAATGCGAGTCTACTCAAATATTACATCTTTGGAGCATTCACCCGCTATAAGATGGGCACCCTTCAGGACGCCCTCATAATACTTCTCGGGCTTGCAATGTTCTTTGCCCGGCGGCCTGTCGTCTGTCACCAGCTTCTCCGCGTCCAGCTTGCCCAGTGCACCTTGGCACGGGCAAAGGCCCCTGGGCACCTTCAATACAGACGGGCGCTTGATGACTTCGATCCATGGACGAGCATCCACCAGCCGCCGCACTAGCCCGGTAGCTCCCGAGCATGGCCTCATTTGGCCACAGCCGCTTATAAGGCCCTTCATGGCCTGTTCGGCGACCTTGTGGAGCTCGACCAATTGCCTCGCTTGGTCGCTCAAAGGGCACTGGTGTTCGGCCTCGGCATACCGAGACCAAAACACCTTTTCCCTCGAGCTCCCTTCTTCGTTCGGTAGAAAGCGGCGGCATCGGAGACACTCGCGGCAAATCTGCGAACGCCTCTGAGAGCTCCGGATTCGTAAGTACTAGATAATTGACTTTTACATTCTTGCTCTGCATAAAGAATGCCTTACCCGCCGCGATCTTCTTTATTGCCTCAATCTCCTGGAGGGCTTTTTGGGCCTTGGCCTTAGCAGCTTTGGCACTCTCAAGAGTCGAGGCAAGCTCGGACTCGCGGGTCTTCGAGTCACACTCCAAACCCTCGTGTTTTTCCACGCAGCCTGGAGCTCTTGCCGTACCTCCGCCAGCTGCGCCTCCCCCTTCTCTCGCTCGGTGCGCTCCGTGGCCGCTTTGTTTTCGGCCGCGGACACCGCCTCCTTCAGGGTCGCCACCTCGCTCATGGCCCCTGCAGTACCCATGTTATTTCTGTTATATTTTGCAACCACATTTTTAAATTCCATAAGGTATTACTTACCTTCCTTGTCCTCGAGCTGCTTCTTGGCTTGGCCGAGCTCGTTCTCGGACCGCTCGAGGCTCTCCTTCAATGCATTGACCTCCGCAGTTAGTGCGGCAGAGGTCAGCAGGGTAGCCTGCATTCCCATATTGACATAATTATGTTAGACTCCTGGCCTATATCTTTTTAGATCCTCAGTCCGGCTTTTCTTTCCGAACACCAAACTAAGCATCAGGGGCTACTGTCTATGCGGTAATCTTCTTAGTTCTTACATATATTGAAAACTTACCTCAAAGCCTGTTAGAAGGCCGTTGCAGGCTTCAGTCAGCCCGCTCTTGGCGGACTGAACTTTCTGGATCACCACACTCATAATAGTGTGATGCTCCTCCTCGATGGAGGCGATGTTAAGAGCCTCCAGTGAGCTATCCGGTGCCTCCGGTTGGACGGAGGACACCGGCGTCTTACCCTTCCTATGAAGGGGCCGCTTGCCGGACTTCGGAACCGCTAAAGGTTCCGGTATGGAGTCCGGACAAGGGTCGGGCTTAGAGCCCCTGGGGGTCTCGCTCCCCTCGCGCCTGGAGTCCGGAGGCTGCCTTGTGGCGCCTCCACGCCACCTCCTCTTGACCAGGCCCCCTTGGGGCCCCACCTCGGCGTCGTCGGCGTGAGGTGAGGAGGCGGCCGGAAGTGAAGTACTCTCCACTTCCGACGAATTGAGGGACCGCTCGGCCAAGCGGCGAGCTCGTCCTTGGGCGGGCTGCATGATTGTTCGGCATTAGAGAACACTATGCAATGAAAAAAGCCGTGGGTATCCGGACACTTACGATCTCGCCAGGCTTGGCCCTTGTTGGCCACTCCTCCTCGTCGTTGTCGGCGTTGGTGGAGAAGTCCAGAGGAAGGGTCCTTCCTTCTTGGACCCTCCGGCCTCCCGGTTAGGCGGCCTTCCTTTTCTTCTCTCCCCCTCGGGGAGAGGCTTCTTTCCTCCTCCTCTTCCTCGAGGAGGATTCCGCCTCGTGGTTGTCAGGCGATGAGTCCGACAAAGACTGGCGCCAAGCTCCTTCGAGTTCCCGTGGCCTTCTTCTTGGCCTTCTTCTCCGGCACCACGTGAGGTGTCGGAGCCAAGAGCCCTGGCTAATCAAGGCGTCGCTGGTCTTCGGCAAAGGGGCCGGACGGTTAATCTGTCCGGACGTCTTCAACCGATCTGTCAAAGGTTAGGGAGTTTTAGATCCCGCATAGAGTCAAACTATGAAAAAAGAGTCCCATAAAGGGTAAAATAACTTACCTCGCTGGCTTGACGCTGCGAGCTCAATCCGTGATCTTCGGCAGCGGATGTGGGAGCCTCGGCGCCCTTGAACAACACCTTCCAGGCGTCTTCGTGCGTAGTGTCGAAGAGCCTTTTCGGAGTTGGGTGTTGTGCCGGATCGAACTCCCACAATTTGAAGGCCCGTTGTTGGCATGGGAGAATCCGGCGGATGAGCATCACCTGGATTACGTTGACAAGCCTGAGATTCTTGTCCACTGTGTTCGGACGCAGGTTTGGAGTCCGGACAGCTCATCCGAATCCTCCCACGTCTGGCCCGTCTCTTTCCATGATGTGAGCCGTGTGGGGAAGCCAGATCGAAATTCGGGGGCCGCCGCCCATTGAGAGTCGCGCGGCTCGGTGATGTAGAACCACCCCAATTGCCACCCCTTTATGGTCTCCACAAAGGAGCCCTCGAGCCATAGGACTTTGGCCATCTTGCCAACCATGGCACCTCCGCACTCCGCTTGGCGGCCGCCCACTACCTTCGGCTTGACATTGAAGATCTTCAGCCATAAGCTGAAGTGGGGCTGGATGCAGAGGAAGGCCTCTGTAACGCCCCGAGACCGATGCTTCAGAAGACTTCCATATATTCCGGGTGTCGCCGTGTGTTCCATCTGTGCCTGCCCTTTTATTTTTGCATTGCATCATGTCATCTCTTGCATTGCATCATCTCATCATGCCATTTAATTTTAAAACTCATCTTAATAAATTGCATAGGTCTTTTGATCTATTTAAATCGAGGAAGGTTGACTTCTCTTTATAACATATACTCCCAATATTATTAGGGAGCTATAATAAATATTCCATTGTTTTGGAATCACCATAACCCACTTGCAAAATAAATCCCATGCCTTTTTTCTGCTCCGAGTTGACCTCAAAACCTTTGCCCTAAATTTCTTTTATCATATTCCGGAGCTCCACCAAAAATCCGAACATTTTTGGACCTTCCCAAACCCTCACTTCCATTCAAATCATTTGAATTTAAATTCAAATGAATTTGAATTCAAATCTTCAATCATGGCCTTTCTATTTTTCTTGGAACGAGCATATTTTTGCGAGTCCGGAAAAATTACCCTCATAACCTAATTCTTGTCCACTCATTTCTTTTCTCTCCCTTTCTTTCTTTGCGTTTCTGTTTTTTTTAGAGTCTAAAGAGAGAGAGAGAGGAGAGAGGAGCCAGCCCAGCCGGCCCCTGGCCATTCTCCTCCCCACCAGGCCGGCCTAGCCTCCCGAGGCCCAAGGCCCAGCCGCCCACCAGCTCTAACCCTAGCCCCCAACCGATCCAGCCCGCATCGAGCTGCCCTCTCCCGATCCACTTCTCTCCCTCGATCCCTTCCTCCAGCGCCGCCATCTCCCTCGCTCATCCCGATCCCCATCCCACTCTCTCCCTCTCGATCCCGCCTCCTCGCCAAACCCTCGTCGCCCGGCGCCGAGGAGAGGAGCTCCTCGAGCACCTGCGCCCGATCCCTCGTCACCTCCACCGGCGCCAGCCCCATCTTCCTCCCTGCCTGCGGCCTCGTCCTCGTCAAGACCTCGCCAAGCTCCGCTTGAACTGCTCGCTTTCCCTGTTTCCATGGACGCCAGCCTCCGCAGCAACCTCCTCGCCATCGCTGCCAAGCTCCTCCGCCCTCCGTCATGAGCCCGCGACCACGCCCCTGCCGCCTCCTTCGCCAAGTTTGCCGTTCTTTGGCGCCCCAAGTTCCGCTGCCCGTTGCCCCTTTGCATCGGTGACCGACCATGGCCTCTGTTTCACCATCTCCTCCTGCCCACACTGCGCCATGGCCCTCCCGAGGCCATCACCACGCAACACCTTGTTGGCCTCTTTGCTCGCACCACATCGCTCCACCAAGGTCGCCGCCATTGTCATGACAAGGCCTCCTGCTGTCTTTTCTTTGTTGTGGTTTTTCTCTTGAGCTCCACCTTCAAACCCTGCCGCTGCCTTATCGAAGTCCGCCAAGGCCCTCTGTTTGGCCCGGTGACCCTGGGCTCCTATGCACGCCCTCGCCATTTACCTCCATTGCCTTGTTGACGCCAAGTTCGACTACACCGCAAGACCAGAACGCCAAGACTGCCTCCGTGGATTTATTAAAAGTTCCAGATCGGCGGCGCAAAGTACCACTACGTTTGCCATGTACATCTACACCAAGACCGGACCGACAAGTACCCCGACAACGTGTGTACCTCTACCTACGACCCCGGGCATCTACGAAAAACGTGTACAACTACCGTCGCCGAAGACCTGTGTAACGGAACCGTCAAGTTCGACTACCTTCGTGTGTACCACTACTTCCGCGACGACCCGCAAGTACCACGACAACCCCGGAGCCATCGGACCCGTCAAGTACCTCTTCGAAAACGAACGTGATCCACTACTGTCGACCCTCGAAGACCCCGTGGACCCCGAACATCCACGGGACATGAACGACTACTTCCTCCGAACCGATTAAGCGAAAATGCACGCTTCGAAGGTATAACCCGAGACGACCGTCGTGGACCGAACGAATGTGTGTTGTATGAGATGCTCGTGTTTGCACCGTGCCCGTTAGTCCTTGCGATGCCCCTCTGTTGCCATGCCACCGTTCCGTGGGAACCCGGTAGTCGGGAGCACCCCACCATCCTTGCATGACACGTCCACACTTTCCTTTGCACCGATATCTCAATCGAGTTATCGGAACCGGAATGTTGCCGTGGCACCATTTCCGTTAATCGCTGCCGTGGCACCCTTTTTCGCTTCCGCCACGACGACTAATGCTTCATAATGCTCTTGTCAACATTTTCATGAAAAATTGCATAAAACTTGCACATGTCATCCAGATCATGATAACAACAATTAAAATGTTTAAAATTGTTGTTTGCATTAATTTGCTTAACTGCCATGCTAAAATGATTTATTTCATAACTAAATAACCGTAACTCGGATTTAAATAAATTATATATGTAAATGGGGTAGAAAAATGCCTAGATTAACATGGTATACTTTATTTGCATGTTTAACAACTCTAAAATTGTGTTTAGGGCAAATCAGTACCGAATCCATAATTTGCATATGGGGATTTACCGGAATTGTTGTTTCTTATTTCCGGCCTCATTTAAATTTGCCTAAATAGTAGTTTACTTATGCTTCACCTCTTGCCATGTTTAATAACATTTAATATTGTTGAGTACCTAATCGGGAGAGAACTAAATAAGTGTTGTGGTGTTCCGTCATTATGCAACTCGTTGCATATTGAGCTCCACTTAATTTGTAGGATTGCTTGTGCACTTTTGTCATGACATGCTTCATTAAACCGGACATGCATCATACTTGTTTGTCATCATGCCATGATTATACTTGTGTGTTTACCATGTTGTTTGTTTCTTTCCGGGTTGCTTCTCTTGTTAGCTTCGGTTTCGTTCCGGAGTTGTGAGGATTCATTCGACTTCGTCCGTTTGTCTTCTTCATGGACTCGTTCTTCTTCCTTGCGGGATTTCAGGCAAGATGACCATACCCTCGAAATCACTTCTATCTTTGCTTGCTAGATGCTCGCTCTTTTGCTATGCCTATGCTACGATGCCTACTACTTGCTATATCATGCCACCCACATTGCCATGTCAAACCTCTAACCATCCTTTCCTAGCAAACCGTTGATTGGCTATGTTACCGCTTTGCTCAGCCCCTCTTATAAGCGTTGTTAGTTGCAGGTGAAGGTGAAGTTTGTTCCTTGTTGGAACATGGAGATGTTGTTCCTTGTTGGAACATGTTTACTTGTTGGGATATCACAATATATCTTATTTAATTAATGCATCTATATACTTGGTAAAGGGTGGAAGGCTCGGCCTTATGCCTGGTGTTTTGTTCCACTCTTGCCGCCCTAGTTTCCGTCATACCGGTGTTATGTTCCCGGATTTTGAGTTCCTTACACGGTTGGGTGATTTATGGGACCCCCTTGACAGTTCGCTTTGAATAAGACTCCTCCAGCAAGGCCCAACATTGGTTTTACCATTTGCCACCTAAGCCTTTTTCCCTTGGGTTCTGCAGACTCAAGGGTCATCTTTATTTTAACCCCGGGCGGTGCTCCTCCGAGTGTTGGTCCAAACTAGAGCACCGTGCGGGACCATTCCTTGGCAACTTGGGTTACGTCGGTACCTGTACGCTTCGCTTATCCGGTGTGCCCTGAGAACGAGATATGTGCAGCTCCTATCGGGATTTGTCGGCACGTGTCAGGTGGTCTTGCTAGTCTTGTTTTATTGCTGTCGAAATGTCTTGTAGTCCGGGATTCCGAGACTGATCGGGTCTTCCCGGTAGAAGGAATATCCTTCGTTGACCGTGAGAGCTTATAATGGGCTAAGTTGGGACACCCCTGCAGGGTATTATCTTTCGAAAGCCGTGCCCGCGGTTATGAGGCAGATGGGAATTTGTTAATGTCCGGTTGTAGAAAACCCGAAGTTGATCTTAACTAAAATACACCAACCGCGTGTGTAACCGTGATGGTCTCTTCTCGGCGGTGTCCGGTAAGTGAACACGGTGTTGGAGTTATGCTTGACATAAGTAGTTTCAGGATCACTTCTTGATCATAGTTGTTCGACCGTGCTTTGCCTCCTCTTCTCGCTCTCTTTTGCGTATGTTAGCCACCATACATGCTAGTCGCTTGCTGCAGCTCCACCTCACTACCCTGTCCTACCTTTAAGCTTAAATAGTCTTGATCACGCGGGTGTGAGATTGCTGAGTCCCCGTGACTCACAGATACTTCCAAAAACCAGTTTGCAGGTGCCGATGAAACCGTGCAGGTGATGCACCCGAGCTCAAGGAGGAGTTCGATGAAGATCTTGTTCATTGTGTTGTTTCGTTTCAGTTGATCAGTAGTGGAGCCCAGTTGGGACGATCGGGGATCTGTGTAGCATTTGGGGTAGTCTTCTTTTATTTTGGTTCCGTAGTCGGACCTTGTTTGTATCTGTATGATGTAATGCTTTACTCATGTATTGTGTGAAGTGGCGATTGTAAGCCAACTATGTATCTCTTTCCCTTATGTATTACATGGGTTGTGTGAAGATTACCTCACTTGCGACATTGCTTTCAATGCGGTTATGCCTCTAAGTCGTGCTTCGACACGTGGGAGATATAGCCGCATCGAGGGCGTTCAAGTTGGTAATCGAGCCTTCCCGACTTAGGAGCCCCTACTTGATTGTTTGTTTGGCGTTGTTGAGTCTAGAACGGAAAATGTTTTGAGTCTTAGGATTATATATATCGGAGAGTAGGATTCTTTTACTCCTCGGTCCCTTCTGCCGCTCTGGTGAGGTCTCCCGACGTAGAAGTTTTGACTTTCCTCTCCTCAAATTTCACTAAAAAATTTTTAGGATCACGCTGGTATCTTGGAATCGTTCCGATGGTTTTGTGACGAGAACATTGTTCTTGGTGCCTCCGACATTTAGGGGTTGTGGCGGTGTCCCGGGAGTTGAGCTCCGAGGTGTTGTCGTCACAATTTTATCGTTCTTGATTCTGGAATACCTGAGTTTTACCGACATCGAAATCTCTTTTGTGCAGTTGTTGGTGAGATAACCCTGATAGCCCAGTACTGTGGCGAGTGCGGGAGTATTGCCATGACTTGTATAACGGATGTTTTTCGAAGGTCGAGGTAAACGATTTCCGAAGGTTTCTTGGTTATGTGTTGACGGATGGATACAGCTGGATCTAGGTATTGTTAGTTTGGGTGATATATTTTGTGTCCCCTGTATCCCCAACACCAGATTGCATAACCGTAAAGTTTCGAGTTTATAGGTGGGAATTCAAGTAGCTCCTAGAATATCTTTCCGGCGGATGCATGATATGAGACTGGGTAAATCTCTATCATATGTATTTGTTTCGGCTTAATCCGCAAGCCAAATCCTTTGTTTATGTTTTGTTTTGTGGTATTCGAGTTGCTTCAATGTCAAGTGTTGATTCCATACCTTTCCTAAATGGTGTTCTCATATTGCTATGTGAATACTAATCCTTCTTGATCACTGAGCTTGTCATGTCAATTCTTTTCTCAACCGGCGTGCTTCTCTTCAAGTGGATCCGATCATTCCAACATTCGCAAGATCAATTCTAAGTTTTTCTCAACGGTGTTTGTTTCATCCGTCCCAAGTTGCCTTTGTTTTCCCGCCCTCCCACCCTTTTTTCTTCAAGGACTCAGATTTCTTAATCAAGTAGCCATTTTATTGAGTGAAGTTTCTTCATTCTTTTCCTTTAATGTTTTATCCGGTGATTTCTTATGAATATGCTAAAGGAAGTTTCAACCTTATCATTGTTCCATTCTAATTTTCTTTTCCGGTGGATTTAGTTCAAGATTCGGTGTTGATCTTATCCCTTTTCCTCTTTTCACAATGCTTTCTCATGTCGGTGCATCTCTTAATCATCCATTTCTCGCTATTCAATTGTTCCGGAGTGTTGAAGATATCTCTGAAGATTCAAGTTTCCATTCTCAATTCACTCAAGTTCTTTTGAGGATGCTATCTCATTCATGCCATTTAATTCTACCGGTGCAATATCTATTTCAAACAACTGTTCAACGGTGGTTCTTTTGAGTGGGCCCTAACCCACAGGTCTTTTCCCCGGATCTTACCTGACTCTTCTAATTTTCAGGAGCTATTCCCAAATTCATTGCAAAGTTTGACGTAAGAATGAGTTATCATCAGTCAAATGTCTTTCTCCAAGAACTTTCAAATTATTTTCATCGTTGGTTCAACCTTTCTAATTTTCATCCCGGAGTGCCTCAACAATTCATGGTGGTGTTTCTCGTCGTCATTCTCAAATTTTGAAGACCGAAGAAGAGTTTCTCTTAAATCTCGCTCCTTTCTCTTCAAGATTCATGGTTCTAGTTTGATGCCATCCTCTCATAATTATTTTCGGTTGTGAGAATTCTTTTAACCCACCCGGAGCATTTCAGGAGTCTTTCAGTTTGATTCTTCGGAGCCCATCATCTCAGAATTATTCATTCAAGCGTTCAACTCTTGTTTTCCAAATCTCACCGGTGCGTCGTCGAAATATCCTCTAATCAGTTCATGATCTCTTCGTTCTAATGTATCTAAATTTTGTCAAGCATCTTTATTCGTTTTCCAATTCTTCCCGGTGAATTGTGCCTTTGCTACGTTCATTCTCAATTATTATGGTGGTTTGTTCAAGAGTTTTCTTCCTTCGTTATCATATAGATTCATTCGTTCTTCCCAAATCCTACCGGTGGTTCGTTGAAGACCTTCCCAAGTTTGCGCTATATCTCTCTTAATCCTTTCTACGAGAATAAGTAGTATGCCTAATCCATTGCTTGTCATCAATTTGATTGGTGAAGGATGAGCATAATGTAATTCGGATTCTTGTTTCATTGAGTAAGTTCAATTCCTTATTCCGGAGGATCATCAAAATTCTTGATTTCATTTGTTCATCTTTCTTTCCGGAGTTCCAAGTTTTCTCGGTTATATCATTTCAAAGCTTCATCTTATCACTGCAAGGTTTCACCTTGTATTTGCAACTTCTCTTTCTTTTATCATCCTTTTCTTACCGGAGTTCTTCATGGAGGCTCTACATGGTGCTTCCTCAAGGATTCTTTTCATTCTTCAATTGTTCTTCAAGACTTCTCTCGAGGTTATGACCCGCCAAGCTATACTCAAAATTGAACATGGTGCTCAACACATGTTTTGTTTTGAGGAGTTCAAGTATTCTTCTTCTTGCATTTCGAAGTGCATTTCTCTCTAGCTTATCTTTTGAGATGGTGGTATGTCATTGTTGATAATTTTCCGTCGCGTTTCATGATTCACATGTTGTCAACAATGAGGTATTTTAAATCCATCAATCTCTTCATTGGAGTTATCTTGGGCTATATTTCACCTAAAGCTTTCCCTAAGGATTGTTGCTATTTATGGTGCTTATAAAGGACCCAAGTTCTTCATTTGTCCTCTCGGTGAAATAAGTTTCTCGTCTCCTTGTTGATATCAATCCAATCGCTTGTTTCCGTTGGTGGCAGAATTTCACCTCGTAATTTTGAGATGTTTTTCCATAAGCCCATAACAAGCTTATTCTTTTCGTTGTTGGTTTTCCAACAACTCCGTTCTAGCCTTCCTCGTAAGGATGTTTCTTTCAAACTCATTTGTGGTAGAAGTTATCATTTTCTTCTCCATTCCTTTATTCCAATGATCTATCTTCAATTTTTTCTTCCGGAGGCGTTGTGATGTTGCTCTCTTCGACCCATCGTCTCGTTTTGTCAAGACCATGTCCTTTTCCTTGCTTATCGATTTAACCGGAGAGTTGTGTCTTCTCTTCAAGTTCTTTTCATCTTATCAAGTTTTCCTTCTTCTTTCAGTCGGAGTGCTGCCCAAATTTTATCAATCTTATTCCTTGTCTATCTAGTTTTAACCGGAGTGGTTTCAGTATTTATCTTATCACTAAACCTCTTGGTTCTCGTTGCATCCCTTGTTCCTCTTTTCTAACAGAGTGTTTTCAACTTTCTTCATCTTTGTTGTTTTCTTTCTTTCATTTTGTTCAACCTCTCAAGGTTCTTTGGTTTCACTCGTTTGTCGGAGAAGCAACTTTGTTTTACCTCTTCCTCTTCCGTTTTTTCTATCCGGTGCCATCCTAGATCTCGGGACGAGATCCTCTGGTAGTGGTGGAGTGTTGTAACGCCCCGAGACCGATGCTTCAGAAGACTTCAATATATTCCGTGTCATTGTGTGTTCCATCTGTGCCTGCCCTTTTATTTTTGCATTGCATCATGTCATCTCTTGCATTGCATCATCTCATCATGCCATTTAATTTTAAAAACTCATCTTAATAAATTGCATAGGTCTTTTGATCTATTTAAATCGAGGGAAGGTTGACTTCTCTTTATAACATATACTCCCAATATTATTAGGGAGCTATAATAAATATTCCATTGTTTTGGAATCACCATAACCCACTTGCAAAATAAATCCCATGCCTTTTTTTCTGCTCCGAGTTGACCTCAAAACCTTTGCCCTAAATTTCTTTTTATCATATTCCGGAGCTCCACCAAAAATCCGAACATTTTTGGACCTTCCCAAACCCTCACTTCCATTCAAATCATTTGAATTTAAATTCAAATGAATTTGAATTCAAATCTTCAATCATGGCCTTTCTATTTTTCTTGGAACGAGCATATTTTTGCGAGTCCGGAAAAATTACCCTCATACCCTAATTCTTGTCCACTCATTTCTTTTCTCTCCCTTTCTTTCTTTGCGTTTCTGTTTTTTTTTAGAGTTTAAAGAGAGAGAGAGAGGAGAGAGGAGCCAGCCCAGCCGGCCCCTGGCCATTCTCCTCCCCACCAGGCCGGCCTAGCCTCCCGAGGCCCAAGGCCCAGCCGCCCACCAGCTCTAACCCTAGCCCCCAACCGATCCAGCCCGCATCGAGCTGCCCTCTCCCGATCCACTTCTCTCCTCGATCCCTTCCTCCAGCCGCCATCTCCTCGCTCATCCCGATCCCCATCCCACTCTCTCCCTCTCGATCCCGCCTCCTCGCCAAACCCTCGTCGCCCGGCCTCGAGGAGAGGAGCTCCTCGAGCACCTGCGCCCGATCCCTCGTCACCTCCACCGGCGCCAGCCCCATCTTCCTCCCCTGCGGCCTCGTCCTCGCCTGCACCTCGCCAAGCTCCGCTTGGAACTGCTTTCCTTTCCCTGTTGCCATGGACGCCAGCCTCCGCAGCAACCTCCTCGCCATCGCTGCCAAGCTCCTCCGCCCTCCGTCATGAGCCCGCGACCACGCCTTGCCGCCTCCTTCGCCAAGTTTGCCGTTCTTTGGCGCCCCAAGTTCCATGCCCGTTGCCCCTTTGCATCGGGTGACCGACCATGGCCTCTGTTTCACCATCTCCTCCTGCCGCACTGCGCCATGGCCCTCCCGAGGCCATCACCATGCAACACCTTGTTGGCCTCTTTGCTTGCACCACATCGCTCCACCAAGGTCGCCGCTCATTGTCATGACAAGGCCTCCTGCTGTCTTTCTTTGTTGTGGTTTTTCTCTTGAGCTCCACCTTCAAACCTGCTGCTGCCTTATCGAAGTCCGCCAAGGCCCTCTGTTTGGCCCAGTGACCACTGGGCTCCTATGCACGCCTGCGCCATTTACCTCCATTGCCTTGTTGACGCCAAGTTCGACTACACTGCAAGACCAGGAACGCCAAGACTGCTTCCGTGGATTTATTAAAAGTTCCAGGTGCCGGGCGCAAAGTACCACTACGTTTGCCATGTACATCTACACCAAGACAGGACCGACAAGTACCACGACAACGTGTGGACCTCTACCTACGACCCCGGGCATCTACGAAAAACGTGTACAACTCCCGTCGCCGAAGACCTGTGTAACGGAACCGTCAAGTTCGACTACCTTCGTGTGTACCACTACTTCCGCGACGACCCGCAAGTACCACGACAACCCCGGAGCCATCGGACCCGTCAAGTACCTCTTCGAAAACGAACGTGATCCACTACTGTCGACCCTCGAAGACCCCGTGGACCCCGAACATCCACGGGACATGAACGACTACTTCCCCTCCGAACCGATTCGCTTCGAAAATGCACGCTTCGAAGGTATAACCCGAGACGACCGTCGTGGACCGAACGAATGTGTGTTGTATGAGATGCTCGTGTTTGCACCGTGCCCGTTAGTCCTTGCGATGCCCCTCTGTTGCCATGCCACCGTTCCGTGGGAACCCGGTAGTCGGGAGCACCCCACCATCCTTGCATGACACGTCCACACTTTCCTTTGCACCGATATCTCAATCGAGTTATCGGAACCGGAATGTTGCCGTGGCACCATTTCCGTTAATAGTCGCTGCCGTGGCACCCTTTTTCGCTTCCGCCACGACGACTAATGCTTCATAATGCTCTTGTCAACATTTTCATGAAAAATTGCATAAAACTTGCACATGTCATCCGCATCATGATAACAACAATTAAAATGTTTAAAATTGTTGTTTGCATTAATTTGCTTAACGCCATGCTAAAATGATTTATTTCATAACTAAATAACCGTGAACTTCGGATTTAAATAAATTATATATGTAAATGGGGTAGAAAAATGCCTAGATTAACATGGTATACTTTATTTGCATGTTTAACAACTCTAAAATTGTGTTTAGGGCAAATCAGTACCGAATCCATAATTTGCATATGGGGATTTACTTAATTGTTGTTTCTTATTTCCGGCCTCATTTAAATTTGCCTAAATAGTAGTTTACTTATGCTTCACCTCTTGCCATGTTTAATAACATTTAATATTGTTGAGTACCTAATCAGGAGAGAACTAAATAAGTGTTGTGGTGTTCCGTCATTATGCAACTCGTTGCATATTGAGCTCCACTTAATTTGTAGGATTGCTTGTGCACTTTTGTCATGACATGCTTCATTAAACCGGACATGCATCATACTTGTTTGTCATCATGCCATGATTATACTTGTGTGTTTACCATGTTGTTTGTTTCTTTCCGGGTTGCTTCTCTTGTTAGCTTCGGTTTCGTTCGAGTTGTGAGGATTCATTCGACTTCGTCCGCTTGTCTTCTTCATGGACTCGTTCTTCTTCCTTGCGGGATTTCGTGCAAGATGACCATACCCTCGAAATCACTTCTATATTTGCTTGCTAGATGCTCGCTCTTTTGCTATGCCTATGCTACGATGCCTACTACTTGCTATATCATGCCACCCACATTGCCATGTCAAACCTCTAACCATCCTTTCCTAGCAAACCGTTGATTGGCTATGTTACCGCTTTGCTCAGCCCCTCTTATAGCGTTGTTAGTTGCAGGTGAAGGTGAAGTTTGTTCCTTGTTGGAACATGGAGATGTTGTTCCTTGTTGGAACATGTTTACTTGTTGGGATATCACAATATATCTTATTTAATTAATGCATCTATATACTTGGTAAAGGGTGGAAGGCTCGGCCTTATGCCCGGTGTTTTGTTCCACTCTTGCCGCCCTAGTTTCCGTCATACCGTGTTATGTTCCCGGATTTTGAGTTCCTTACGGTTGGGTGATTTATGGGACCCCCTTGACAGTTCGCTTTGAATAAGACTCCTCCAAAGAAGGCCCAACATTGGTTTTACCATTTGCCACCTAAGCCTTTTTCCCTTGGGTTCTGCAGACTCAAGGGTCATCTTTATTTTAACCCCGGGCCGGTGCTCCTCGAGTGTTGGTCCAAACTAGAGCACCGTCTTGGGACCATTCCTTGGCAACTTGGATTACGTCGGTACCAGACGCTTCGCTTATCCGGTGTGCCACGAGAACGAGATATGTGCAGCTCCTATCGATTTGTCGGCACATTCGGCGGCTTTTTGGTCTTGTTTTATTGCTGTCGAAATGTCTTGTAGTCCGGGATTCCGAGATCGATCGGGTCTTCCGGTAGAAGGAATATCCTTCGTTGACCGTGAGAGCTTATAATGGGCTAAGTTGGGACACCCCTGCAGGTATTATCTTTCAAAGTTGTGCCCACGGTTATGAGGCGTATGGGAATTTGTTAATGTCCGGTTGTAGAAAACCCGAAGTTGATCTTAACTAAAATACACCAATCAAGTGTGTAACTGCGTGATGGTCTCTTCTCGGCGGAGTCCGGAAGTGAACACGGTGTTGGAGTTATGCTTGACGTAAGTAGTTTCTGGATCACTTCTTGATCATAGTTGTTCGACCGTGCTTTGCCTCCTCTTCTCGCTCTCTTTTGCGTATGTTAGCCACCATACATGCTAGTCGCTTGCTGCAGCTCCACCTCACTACCCTGTCCTACCTTTAAGCTTAAATAGTCTTGATCACGCGGGTGTGAGATTGCTGAGTCCCCGTGACTCACAGATACTTCCAAAAACCAGTTTGCAGGTGCCGATGAAACCGTGCAGGTGATGCACCCGAGCTCAAGGAGGAGTTCGATGAAGATCTTGTTCATTGTGTTGTTTCGTTTCAGTTGATCAGTAGTGGAGCCCAGTTGGGACGATCGGGGATCTGTGTAGCATTTGGGGTAGTCTTCTTTTATTTTGGTTCCGTAGTCGGACCTTGTTTGTATCTGTATGATGTAATGCTTTACTCATGTATTGTGTGAAGTGGCGATTGTAAGCCAACTATGTATCTCTTTCCCTTATGTATTACATGGGTTGTGTGAAGATTACCTCACTTGCGACATTGCTTTCAATGCGGTTATGCCTCTAAGTCGTGCTTTGACACGTGGGAGATATAGCCGCATCGAGGGCGTTTCAGCCTCGCACACGACGATGAACACCGAGATGTTGAGGATGAAATTCGGGGCCAGATCGTGGAAGCCCAGGCCATAGTAGAACATGAGCCCCCGGACAAATGGGTGAAGTGGAAAACCTAGTCCGCAGAGGAAGTGGGTGAGAAACACCACCCTCTGATGGGGCCTGGGCGTTGGAATGAGCTGCCCCTCGTCGGGAGCCGGTCTTGGCGATGTCATTTGGACAAGTATCCGCCTTCCGCAGCTTTTTGATGTGCCCTCCGTGACTGAGGAGGCCATCCACCTGCCTCCCGCTCCGGACATAGTTGGAGAAGTTTGAGGTGGGGTGTGCGGACTTGGGCGCCGGAGCTCGAAAAGTCTTGAAATGGATGAGCAAAGGAGGAAGAAGGCGAGGCGAAAAGGTGGATCCTTATCCCTTATATGGACGGACGGTTATGCGTCCCCGCCACTGGTAAAACTCGCTTATCTCCCAAGTCAGTAATCAATGGCGCGGATGGGTTACCCACGTCCGCATTGATGGGAATCCCGGAATAAGGGGGCACGATCTATGCTTTGATAAGACGTGCCAAGGAAACCGCCTCGCTAAACGCGCTGAGGTGGGACAGTAAAAAACGATTCAAATAAGGCCTGGCCGTGGTGTGATGTCACTCCGCGGAATACGTCAGCAGATATGTGCAAAGAATTATTCTCTCTACGATGGTATGTGGAACTTGTTTTGCAGAGCCGGACACTATCCTTGTGTTCAAAACCTTCTATGAAGTATTCGGAGGAGGAACCCGCCTTGCAATGTCGAAGACAATATGCGCGCCGGACTCGTCGTCATTGAAGCCTGGTTCAGGGGCTACTGAGGGAGTCCTGGACTAGGGGTATCCGGATAGCGAACTATCATCTTTGGTCGGACTCCTAGACTATGAAGATACAAGATTGAAGACTTCGTCCCTTGTCCGGATAGGACTTTCCTTGGCGTGGAAGGCAAGCTTGGCGATACGGATATGTAGATTTCCTACCATTGTAACCAACTCTGTGTAACCCTAACCCTATTCGGTGTCTATATAAACCGAAGGGTTTTAGTCCGTAGGACAAACAACAATCATACCATAGGCTAGCTTCTAGGGTTTAGCCTCTCTGATCTCGTGGTAGATCTACTCTTGTACTACCCATATCATCAATATTAATCAAGCAGGAGTAGGGTATTACCTCCATCGAGAGGGCCCGAACCTGGGTAAACATCGTGTCCCTTGTCTCCTGTTACCATCCGCCTAGACGCACAGTTCGGGACCCCCTACCCGAGATCCGCCGGTTTTGACACCGACAGTGAGACTATCATTTGAAGCACAAGAGCAAGGAGTTCATCATCAACACACCATTTGTTACTTCTTGGAGAGTGGTGTCTCCTAGATTGTCTAGGTGTCACTTGGGAGCCTCCGACAAGATTGTGGAGTTGAACCAAGGAGTTTGTAAGGGCAAGGAGATCGCCTACTTCGTGAAGATCTACCGCTAGTGAGGCAAGTCCTTCGTGGGCGACGGCCATGGTGGGATAGACAAGGTTGCTTCTTCGTGGACCCTTCGTGGGTGGAGCCCTCCGTGGACTCGCGCAACTGCTACCCTTCGTGGGTTGAAGTCTCCATCAACATGGATGTACGATAGCACCACCTATCGGAACCACGACAAAAACATCTGTGTCTCCAATTGCATTTGAATCCTCCAAACCTTTCCCCTTTACATTCTTGCAAGTTGCATGCTTTACTTTCCGCTGCTCATATACTCTTTGCATGCTTGCTTGAATTGTGTTAAGATTGCTTGACTTGTTCTAAGTTGTTAAAATCTGCCAAGAACTAAAATTGGGAAAAGGCTAGATTTTTGTTTGGTCAAGTAGTCTAATCACCCCTCCTCTAGACATACTTTCGATCCTACAAGTGTATCAGAGCCTTGGTCTCCATTTGCTTTGATTTCCAAAGCTTTTGGTGGTCAGAGCCTTGGTTTCACAACCTAGGAGAGTATGGCGTCTAACGAGGGAAATTATCACCGCATAGGTCCTTACTTTGATGGTACTAATTTTGCTAGTTGGAAGCATAAGATGAAAATGCATATTCTTGGACATAACCCCGCCGTTAGGTCTATTGTGTGTATTGGCTTGCAAGGTGAATTCTTTGATGGGAGAGAACCAAACCGTGAAGCTACCGCGGAAGAGTTGAAGATGCTGCAATACAATGCTCAAGCTTGTGATATCCTCTTCAACGGATTGTGCCCCGAAGAATTCAACAAAATCTGCCGTCTTGAGAATGCAAAAGAAATTTGGGATACTTTGATTGATATGCACGAAGGTACCGACTCCGTCAAGGAATCCAAGTTGGATGTGCTTCAAAGTCAACTTGACAAGTTAAAAATGAAGGATGGTGAAGGTGTCGCTGAAATGTACTCTAGGCTTGCTATTATCACAAATGAGATTGCCGGCTTAGAAAGTCAAGAGATGACCGACAAATTCATCACCAAGAAGATCCTAAGAGCCTTGGATGGAAAATATGATACCGTATGCACGTTGATCCAAATGATGCCCAATTACAAAGATCTCAAGCCAACGGAAGTCATTGGATGAATTGTTGCTCATGAGATGTAACTCAAGGATACGGAGGAGCTCCATAACAAGTCAAGTGGTGCTTACAAAGCCTCATGTGAAGCTCCCACATCATCAAGTGAGAAACAAACCTTCAATGAAGAATTGAGCCTAATGGTGAAGAACTTCAACAAGTTCTACAAGAGTAGAAGCCAAGAGAGAAGTTCCAAGTCAAGGTCCTACAATGACAAAAGATCTTCTAGTCGAGAGCGTAATTGCTACAATTGTGGAAGACCCGGACACTACTCCAATGAGTTTACGGCCCCCTACAAAAGAAGAGAAGATTCTCCCAAAAGGAGAAGTAGAAGAGAAGAATCTCCATCAAGGGAGAGAAGGAATAAGGATGATCGTTATGAACGAAGACCCTCTCAGAGAAGCAAGGATTCGGAAAGGAAGGACAAGTCATCAAGGAGCTACACAAAACGAAGACATCAAGCTCATGTTGGTGAATGGGTATCCGGCTCCGACAATCACTCCGAGAGAAGCTATCACTCCGACTCCGAATATACTCAAGATGAAGGTGTTGCCGGTCTAGCATTTGTATCAACCAACTCCTACGACATATTTGATTCACCAAATGAAGGAATTGGAAGATGCTTCATGGCCAAAGGTCCAAAGGTATCACACCCTGAGTATGTTGATTTCAATAGTGATGAAGATGACTTGTTAGGTGATGATGATTTACTTGTTGACAACTCTAGTGATGAATACTATCATGAAACGTCAACTAATCATGCTAATCAAGATGAAACGAATGACAATGATAAGGAGAATATTGAGTTTCTAACTAAAGAACTAAACACTCTTAAGTTAGCTCATGAAACTATCTTAGGAGATCACCGAGAACTTTTAAGGACTCATGAGAAATTACGCTTTGAAAAGATCAACCTTGAGCAAGAGTATGAGTTCTTAAAGGCAATCAATGATGATCTTCGCAAGAAAAGTTCTTCTTACATTGCCAACCATTTACTCTTATCCACATACATGCCTCAAGTCAAGTCTAGTAACAAGAACAAGAAAGATTCTTCCTCTAGTAGTAACAGTAATCATGCTAAATCCAATGTTGTTGCTTCTAGCAGTTCTCTTGATTCCACTAATGATTCTCTTAGCCAAGTTACACTTGAGCAAGAAATAGCTTATTGAAGGGAATTATAGAGAAAGGTGTTTACAAGAGCCTTGCCGGCAGTAAGCAATTCAATGAAAGTGTACGCAAGCAAGGAAGGCACCGGAAGAACCAAGGTTTTGGTTTTGAACGAAAGTTCAATGCCAATGGAGTTGAGTGGGAAGAAGATCAATACCCCAAGACGAAGTTTGTTCCTCAACAAGAGAAGTATGATCCTACTTCTATCAAAGGGACACAAGCTCAAGATCATCTTCCACCACAAGACCACAGGCAACAAGGCAAGGACAAGCTTCAAGAGGAAATTGATGCATTTGAAGAAGCTCCTAAGGCCTTGGTCAAGTGGGTTCCCAAGACTACATCAAGTTCCACTTCATCAAGTACAACTACAACTTCGAGGATTCCCATCAAGATGGTGTGGATCCCGAAGAAGAAGAACTAGAGAGTTCTTGAGGGTGACTCCGCCAACGTACTTCACTCTTATCATTTTGGCAAGGACAAGTGCAAACAACTTCCACATCTTGCACTAGTTCAAGGAGTCACAGACCCTCTTGTTGGTAAGACAAGGGACAAGGTAACCAAATGCTTTCATAGACATCATCTTGTATATGCATCACTCTATGTGTATGGATATCCTTGTTTGTTCCTTGTGGGACTAACCCGTGTAGGTATTGAAAGTGCAACTCACTCCAAAGGATAGCTCCAAATGATCTACATCAACATTGAGCATCCACATCTTCAACACCTACATGAAGTCATCATCGACAAAACCCAAGGTTAGTTCATCCCTCTTAGGGGGGATCTCACATCTAGGGGAGCTTTACTCTAAGAATTGAGCTAAAGCAACTCTAATGGTGTGAACACAACAATGCTTTATGTAAAAGTGGTAACCCCACTTGTGCTTAAACGATGAGTATGACCTATGATCAAATGTTCTCATTTAACTCCTAAGTCAATATACTCATATATAGATGACCTAGTCATCGCCAATTGCTTGATAGATGCTAGAATTGGTTGTGCATGCTTTGCCACATATCTCATTTGCCATTTTATTGTGTGAGCATGTTGGTTGCATAATTTACTCATTCGAGGACATCCACTTGTTGTTTTGATTGATTGGTTTCTTTTTCTCTTGCCAAGTGGATGGACAAGAATGCCTAAGAACCTTCTCTAGCTATCTATGCTTTTCTCGTCTCAAACTCTATTCATGCTGCATCACAAAGTTTGATCAAGTCAGATTCGAACCACTCTGTGTGAGGAGCACTCGGAGTCCCCGATTCGTCATAGACTTAAACTTCCAAAACTTCTTTGTGCGTTTCGGTCTGACCGATTCATCCAATTCGGTTATACTGAGATCACTAAGTCGATCTAGGTTTTCAATCTCGGTGCAAGCGATTTGAACTTTTCGGTCACACCGAGTTGCAGTAACTGCTTGCAGTTATGCATCTCGGTGCCACCGAGTTGTTCCACTCGGTCACACTAACAGGGTCAGGCTATATATACTCACGGGCCAAAATTTGGAAAACTTTCCGAACCTCTTCGCCCGCGCTCAGCCTGCCCTGCCTCTGTGGGTCTACGGATCATCCTCCTCGTCGCCAGCCACCTCCAGTCGCTGGTCTCCGCCGCCGTCAACGGGATCGTTTCCGCCGTTGCCGCCGTAGCAAGTCCATTGCTGCACTAGGGTATGGACTTGATCCTTGTGCTGATCTAACTCCGATTCCCCAGCACATTGTTTTGCCATGAATCTTGCCACGATTGAAATCACTCTATCCAATGAAAACACTCCGTAGTTTAGTCGTGGATTGAAAATTTAGGGTTAGGTTTCCGCCAAAACCATCTCGGACTGACCGAGTTGTTGAAATCGGTTCCACCGATTTGGCTCAGGCCATTGCACATGTGATTCTCGGTCTGACCGAGAATTGCAAATCGGTGAGACCGAGTTCAAGTCTTTGTGAAACCCTATCAATCTCGGTGCCACCAAACTGTGACTCGGTCTGACCGAGTTCACTAGTTTAGGTTCCAACAGCTGCTTCGGTATCATCGAGATTTCAAATCGGTAGATCCGAAATGCTTTCTGTGGAAAACTAAAACTAAGTTTTTGATTCATTCTTTTGCGAAAACCTCGCACTTTGTGATGCTCATCCACTCTACCTCATCTATAAACTATTCACGAGGTCACCGCCGGTGTTTGCATCATGTCAAATCAGAGTGACAGCCAGAACAAGTCTGAGGAGCAGGTTCACATGAGTGAGGGCACTAGTCCCTCCAGCAGCTCAGATGATGGAAGCAGGAGCACACCCAGCAATTTGCCAAAAGCTGCCACCAGGGGCCAAGAAGAAAAGAACCTCGTAATCAGAGGATGAGGACTATGTGGCCGAGGAGGAAGAAGCCACATCAAAGAAGAAGGTTCTCAAAAGGAATATGGCACAACTGCAGAATTAAGCCAGGTCTGAAGACCAAGAGGCCAGCAGGAAGACAGCCAATGTCTAAGCCAAGGAAAGTTGCCACAGGTGAGAAAATGGTGTTCACTCTTGAACCCAAGGAAGCTGGAGATGGAAAGAAGAGGAAAGAGAGGGTCAAGAAGACCATTGCCAGAGTTCTAGGCAAGTCCTCTATGATGAGAGACTCAAGAGGAAGAGGAAGAGGTTGCTGCACCAAAGCACCTAAGGCACAAAAGCTAATGGGAGATGCCATAAGATCGTGGGCTACTCCATCTAAGCCCAAAGAAGCTCCCAAGCCACCTGCTCCAAAACCCAAAACTGCACCTAAGAGAAGCACTCAGAACATTCCTGCACTGAGAAGAACAAGACCCCAAAGGTCTCAAGTCGCAATGGAAGAAGAAGATGATGAGTCACATGTCTTGAGGAAGTTGAAGCAAACAATTCCAGATCACAATGATGTTCATCCAAAGAGTCGAGAACATGAAGATAAGGAAGGATTCAGGATTGAGGCTATGGAGAGTCAGATCCATATGCCACCAGAAGAAGAACTGTTGTGGATTACAGATTCCATACCAAGGAACAACAGGACTTCTATGAGACAATTCTGCTTGACAAGAAGCCAATAGTGTGTGACATGAGATGCGTCAACTAGGAGTACATCAAGGAGAATGAAGAGCACTATCCTGGAGTTTATGATAGTTTCAAGGCTTGTGGAGTTGATGAGTTTATGGCTCAGAAGCTCACAAAGTGGAATGATGAGCTTATAATGCAGTTCTACTCCACAGCTCACTTCTACCCAGATGGCAGGATAGTCTAGATGTATGAAGGCACGAGCTACCAGTCAACAGTTGCAGAATGGGCTCAGTTGATCAATGCCCCAGAAGAACAAGAAGATGACTTGGATGTCTATGCCAAGAATAAGAAGGATCACAACTCCATGACTAGCATGTACAAGGAGATTCCTGATGCAGATCTTGAGACTCACCAGTTTGGATCAGTGAAACACTTGCTGTCAGGTCTGCCTACAATCAATTGGATCCTCAGGCACACTCTTCTGCCAAAGTCATGTGATCACAGGATGATCAGAGGTCACTCCATCAACTTGCTGCACATTTTTGATGTTCCACAGAAGTTCAAGGTCATGAGCCTAATTGTGGAAACCATAAAGAGGACAGCTGCATATCAAAAAGAGGAGTTGTGGGTATGCCCCACAGATTCAGGAGCTAATCAACTCCAAGATGGGCACTGGCACATATCTGCTGGACAAGGAGCATTTGCCCATCTACCCAGACTTTGAGGATAACACAGTTGTGATGGATGAAAATGAACCATCTTCTGTGCAAGCATAAGCAAAGAGGGAGAAGGCAAAGACTGAGAAAGCTGCAAAGATGCCAACCATGGATGAGGCATCTCGGTATCTTCTGAAGAGAAAGCAAGATCAGCTTGGCTACTTGATTGCCTCCACTCTGAGGATTGAGAAGGGACTGGCCACCCTGACTCAAAACCAGGAGAGCTTGGAGAGGATCATGGAGCAGAAGTTCTATGATTTAGATGTGAAGGTCACCGAGATACAGTCTGTTGTTGAGCAACTTTAGGAGGAAGTGCAAGAGAAGAAGGGCAAGACAACCACTAATGCTTTTGCTAGAGTGCCCAGAGGTCAGAGATCTGCTGCTATGCCTGTCACAGGCACCAGAGCAACTTCATCTGCACCAGCTACAACTTCAGTACCACCAGCTCCAGCACCCACTCCACCAGCTCCATCTACATCGACTGATGCCTTCGTCCTTGGACTCCTATCTACACCACCACGTGAAGACCAAGCCTGAGAGTCGTTCTAGCACTATGCATTTTTTATGAACTTTTTGGTAACTTGTTGCCAAAGGGGGAGAAAATGTATAGATCATAGGCTTCGGGAGAGAGTGTTGCTTTTGTTCTCTCTTGCGTTTCTCTTTGGTGGTTAAACTTTGTCATTTGCTTGCTTGAGATACTTTATGCTTGTGTGTGATACTTGGATGATCATGTGTTTTATCATATGCTACCTTAATGCTTGTTGGATGACATTATCCTCTTATATCTCCATATGATCACTCACTTTGCTTGGTGATGAGTGCATGCATTCTAATTATTATTATTATTTTGAGCGCTCCACCAAGATGTATGTGACATGGAAGAGTAACCCATGATCCTAACTCTTTGTGCATTTGCAGTCCAAAGCAAACCTTAAACTATGCACAAATTTAGGGGGAGCTCTTGATTTTCACATAATTCTCAAAGCGACAATGTTTTTCACTCTTTTGTTATTTGTCGAAGCTTTGATCTATATGTTGTCATCAATTACCAAAAAGGGGGAGATTGAAAGTGCAACTATCCCTAGGTGGTTTTGGTAATTCCTAACAACATATAGCTCATTGAGCTAATGCTATTTCAAGACTAATATTTCAGGAAAGCTCAATGATTGGCATGGCATGCATTAGAAAGTGGACCCTTCAAAATGCTAAGGACAAAAGATTGGCTCAAGCTCAAAGCACAAGACTCTACATTTTCTATTTTAGTGATCCAAGATCACATTGAGTCTATAGGAAAAGCCAATACTATTAAGAGGGGATGAGGTGTTGCTTAATGGCTTGCTTGCTCAAAATGCTTAGTGATATGCTCCAAAAACCCTCCACTACTTTCTCATATCCACATATGTCCCAAACCAAAAAGTCCAACTCGGCCCCATAGAAAGTGAACCCCTCAAAATATTAAGGACAAAAGGATTGGCTCAAGCTCAAAGCTCAAGACTCTACATTTTCTATTTTAGTGATCCAAGATCACATTGAGTCTATAGGAAAAGCCAATACTATCGAGGAGGGATGAGGTGTTGCTTAATGAGGCTCTTGCTCAAAATGCTTAGACTATCCACAATGGGTAGTAACTTAGACTAGTAACATGCATATGTTACTAGTCTATGTTACTACCTCTATAGTGGGGAATAACATATGTGTGGTGTCATGCAATTTCATTTATTAGGTTGTAGACTCATCTTGTCTTGGTATGTGTGATGTTACAGTAACTAGCTATGTTACCACATGCCCCTCTTTCCTCATTAATTACTCGCCACATCATCTATTTTGCCTAGAGATGTGTGATGTTACCATCTATGTTACTTCCACTGTGGGTAGTCTTAGTGATATGCTCCAAAGCCCTCAACTACTTTCTCACATCCACATATGACCTAAACCCAAAGTCAAACTCGGCCCGACCGATTCTTTCTATCCGGCGCCACCGAGTTCAGATGTCATAGCCACTGCCACAAACCCTAGGCAAATCGGTCTGACCGATAGGGATCTCGGTCTCACCGAGATGGGGTTGTAATCTCTGTGTTTCCCTTCGTAACGTTTCGGTCCCACCGAGATGAGTGATCGGTCCCACCGAGATTGCAATGTAAACTCTCTGTTTCCCTTTTGTAACATTTCGGTCTCACCGAAATGAGCGAATCGGTCCCACCGAGTTTACCTGACCAACTCTCTGGTTAGATTATTACCAAAATCGGTCTCACCGAGTTTGTGTAATCGGTCTCACCGAGATTACGTTATGCACTAACCCTAACCATATCGGTCCTACCGAGTTGCATGTCGGTCCCATCGAAAATCCTAACGGTCACTAGATTTGCTGAATCGGTCCGACCGAGTTTATCAATTCGGTCCCATCGAGTTTGGCAAGTTGTGTGTAACGGTTAGATTTTGTGTGGAGGCTATATATACCCCTCCACCTCCTCTTCATTCATGGAGACAGCCATCAGAACGAACCTACACTTCCAACCTACATTTTCTGAGAGAGAACTACCTACACTTGTGTTGAGACCAAGATATTCCATTCCTACCATATGAATCTTGATCTCTAGCCTTCCCCAAGTAGCTTTCCACTCAAATCTTCTTTCCACCAAATCCAAATCCTGTGAGAGAGAGTTGAGTGTTGGGGAGACTATCATTTGAAGCACAAGAGCAAGGAGTTCATCATCAACACACCATTTGTTACTTCTTGGAGAGTGGTGTCTCCTAGATTGGCTAGGTGTCACTTGGGAGCCTCCGACAAGATTGTGGAGTTGAACCAAGGAGTTTGTAAGGGCAAGGAAATCGCCTACTTCGTGAAGATCTACCGCTAGTGAGGCAAGTCCTTCGTGGGCGACGGCCATGGTGGGATAGACAAGGTTGCTTCTTCGTGGACCCTTCATGGGTGGAGCCCTCCATGGTCTCGCGCAACCGTTACCCTTCGTGGGTTGAAGTCTCCATCAACGTGGATGTACGATAGCACCACCTATCGGAACCACGGCAAAAACATCCGTGTCTCCAATTGCGTATGAATCCTCCAAACCCTTCCCCTTTACATTCTTGCAAGTTGCATGCTTTACTTTCCGCTGCTCATATACTCTTTGCATGCTTGCTTGAATTGTGTTAAGATTGCTTGACTTGTTCTAAGTTGTTAAAATCTGCCAAGATCTAAAATTGGGAAAAGGCTAGATTTTTATTTGGTCAAGTAGTCTAATCATCCCCCTCTAGACATACTTTCGATCCTACAACAAGAGGCTCGACGAGGAAAAAATTCAAATATGGTCCAAGCCTCAAGGCTCCGGAGAAGTTACCATATGAGAGGACCGACGAGGAAAACGTGGACATCAGTGCTGCCAAAGTGCGGGGCCATTTTGAACGGAGGAAACGTCCACCGCCGAAGGAAATAGTAGACCTGGTGAAAGCGAAGCGCACTCTGGATGCCCTTAAGCGACCGCCACCGTGTCCGCCGCAATCCAACTATGACCGCTGTATGAAAGGACATATAAGGAAGCGCAGCGGTCGGGAAGTACTGCCAGTGCTGCAAGAGAAGCAAAACGAAGAAGTGGGAAAACAATTCCCCAGCTCAGTGAATAGGAGAAGCAATCATGCCCCCCCCCCCCCCCGCTCAAGGTGTCTTGCTATATCGCTAATCATCCGGGGCTACTGCCCGGTACCAATCTTGGTGATTACCTAGGCGATGATGTACAGTTTGAAACATTAGAGGCAGTAGAGATTTTTAGATACGAGCACGGGAAGCCTCTCGTCAAACCTGGTCATCCTCAACAACGATGATGCAAAGATTGCATGACTGGTACATGGAAACCTACAGGAAGTCTGGGATCAACAGTATATTGCTGAGAATTAAAGAAGAGCATGACCTCATTGGAGTCAACCTGCTGCCTATTAAATTTGTGGAATTATTTCAGTTATTCAATCAACATGCCCTCGACAAACAACTCATGACTTGCTACTGTCTGTAAGTATTACTTCTGTAATTACGTCTCTAGCTCTGCTCGTTCATTGCATGTATATATAATTATCCTCACTATATTATGCAGATTGATGATCGTCGAATGCAAAAAAGGACAAATATATGACATTGGGTTCATTAGCCCAAATACCGTAAATGAATGGTCGGTAGGAAACAGAGCCGGACTTACTAAGGAAAACTTGCTAAAATCGTTCCTTCGACATCAAAATAAAGGGACAATACTCTTTCCTTACAACTTCAAGTGAGTGTTACTGTCTTGTGTATATTTGGTTTCGCTTACTCGAGGTTAAGTAATGTAATTGATGAGTTATGCATGCGCAGGTTCCACTTTATTCTGCTACTCATTAAACTTGACGGGAGAGTAGTAACTGTCTTAGACTGGAGACGCAAAGATCCCCAGGAGTATGCAGACATGACTGCAATGCTCCAGAAGTAAGTTCAATCATTATCGCACCATATCGGCAACTTTCATTCATTAATTTCCTGATATCAAGTAATCATTTTATTTTGTCTGACAGGGTTTGGAAAAAAGTTCACCGGAATGGTTCCGGGTCTGCAGAAGGAGCTACGATTTACACACCCCAAAGTAAATTAGTACTAACTAGTTCCGCGCATCTCTCATTGATTCTAGTTTCATCAATACCATTTATCATGCTTGATTATCAGTTTGTTTGAACTCTATTTATCGTAAAGTGCTTGTGGCAGGCACCCGGGAATGATTTATGTGGATACTACATTTGCGAGTTCATCCGCCACTCGACCTCTGAGCGGGGCTACTCTGACAAACAATTTGAAGTACGTAAACAATATTCATAATTTTATTTTATTACCATCAATTGTGTTGAGTTTCATTCATATATATGTATTGACCCCCTTCTTAAAATTAGATGCGGTAGATGCGGGATGAACTCCTACCACATGATTGCTTACGAGCAATTCAAGAGGAATTGACAGAATTAGATGCGGTATTGTGAGATGAAGGTGTGCCGTGGGCAGGGGGGATGTAAAGGTTCCGAGTGATTCGGGTATTTTTCGGAGTACCGGAGAGTTACGGGAATTCGCCGGGGAGTATATGGGCCTTATTGGGCCATACGGGAATAGAGGAGAGAGGCCAAAAGGGAGGAGGCCTGCGCCCCCTCTTTGGTCCGACTGGACAAGGGGCGAGCCCCCTTCCTTCTCCCTCTCCCCTCTTTCCCCTCTCCTACTCCAACAAGGGAGGTGGAATCCTA
Source organism: Aegilops bicornis (assembly GCA_021605145.1). Taxonomy (NCBI): domain Eukaryota; kingdom Viridiplantae; phylum Streptophyta; class Magnoliopsida; order Poales; family Poaceae; genus Aegilops; species Aegilops bicornis. The sequence goes on from CM038674.1 coordinate 165,860,189, forward strand.
CTAGGACTAGGGAGTCCTAGTAGGACTCCACACCGGCGCGCCTCCTAGGGCCGGCCTCCTCCCCTTGCTCCTTTATATACGCAAGGTGGGGCACCCCATGACACACAAGTTGATCTACGGATCGTTCCTTAGCTGCGTGCGGTGCTCCCTCCACCATATTCCACTTGGTCATATCGTCATGAGCTTAGGCGAAGCCTGCGCCGGTAGAGTCATATCATCGCGAGCTTAGGCGGCTTCTGCGCCGGTGGAGCATCATCATCGCCACCACGCCGTCGTCGACGGAACTCATCCCCGACGCTTTGCTGGATCGGAGCCCGAGGATCGTCATCGAAATTTGAGCGTGTCTTTGAACTTCGGAGGTGCCGTATGCGTTCGTACTTGGATCGGTCGAATCGTGAAGACGTACGACTACATCAACCGCGTTCTTATAACGCTTCCGCTTACGGTCTACGAGGGTACGTGGACATACACTCTCCCCTCTCATTGCTATGCCATCACCATGATCTTGCGTGTGCGTAGGAAATTTTTTGAAATTACTACGTTCCCCAACAAAGGGTATCGAGCCTGGTTTTATGCGTTGATGTCATATGCACGAGTAGAACACAAGTGAGTTGTGGGCGATATAAGTCATACCGCTTACCAGCATGTCATACTTTGGTTGCGGTATTGTGAGATGAAGCTGCCCGGACCGACATTACGCCAGACGCTTACGCGAGACTGGTTTCACCGCTTCGAGCACTCGTTGCTTAAAGGTGACCGGCGGGTGTCTGTCTCTCTCACTTTAGTTAAACCGAGTGTGGCTACGCCCGGTCCTTGCGAAGGTTAAAACAGCACCAACTTGACAAACCATCATTGTGGTTTTGATGCGTAGGTAAGAACGGTTCTTGCTCAGCCCGTAGCAGCCACGTAAAACTTGCAACAACAAAGTAGAGGACGTCTAACTTGTTTTTGCGGGGCATGTTGTGATGTGATATGGTCAAGACGTGATGCTATATTTTATTGTATGAGATGATCATGTTTTGTAACCGAAGTTATCGGCAATCGGCAGGAGCCATATGGTTGTCGCTTATTGTATGAAATGCAAAAGCCATGTAATTGCTTTACTTTATCACTAAGCGGTAGCGATAGTCGAGAAGCAATAGTTGGCGAGACGACAACGATGCTACGATGGAGATCAAGGTGTCGCTACCGGTGACGATGGTGATCACGACGGTGCTTGAGATGGAGATCACAAGCACAAGATGATGATGGCCATATCATATCACTTATATTGATTGCATGTGATGTTTATCCTTTATGCATCTTATCTTGATTTGATTGACGGTAGCATTTTAAGATGATCTCTCACTAAAAATATCAAGAAGTGTTCTCCTTGAGTATGCACCATTGCGAAGTTCTTCGTCTTTGAGACAAAGACGTGATGATCGGATGTGATAGGCTCTACGTTCAAATACAACGGTGCAAAACAGTTGCACACGCGGAATACTTAGGTTAAACTTGGCGAGCCTAGCATATACAGATATGGCCTCGGAACACGGAGACCGAAAGGTCGGCGTGAATCATATAGTAGATATGATCAACATAGTGATGTTCACCATTGAAACTACTCCATCTCACGTGATGATCGGACATGGTTTAGTTGATATGGATCACGTAATCACTTAGAAGATTAGAGGGATATCTATCTAAGTGGGAGTTCTTAAGTAATATGATTAATTGAACTTAAATTTATCATGAACTTAGTACCTGATAGTATTTTTGCTTGTCTATGTTTAATGTAGATAGATGGCTCGTCTTTGTTGTTCCGTTGAATTTTAATGCGTTCCTTGAGAAAGCAAAGTTGAAAGATGATGGTAGCAATTACACGGACTGGGTCCAGAATTTGAGGATTATCCTCATTGCTGCACGTAAGAATTACGCCCTGGAAGCACCGCTGGGTGCCAGTTCTGCTGCAGAGCAACGCCGAAGTTGTGAACGTCTGGCGAGCAAAGCTGATGACTACTCTATAGTTCGAAGGTGCCATGCTTTACGGCTTAGAACCGGGTCTTCAACGACGTTTTGAACGTCATGGAGCATATGAGATGTTCCAAGAGTTGAAGTTAATATTTCAAGCAAATGCCCGGATTGAGAGATATGTAGTCTCCAATAAGTTACAGAGCTGCAAGATGGAGGAGAATAGTTCACAAGGAGCACATACTCAAAATGTCCGGGTATAATAATCACTTAATTCAGCTGGGAGTTAATCTTCCGGATGATAGTGTCATTGAAAGAATTCTCCAATCATCGCCACCAAGCTACAAGAGCTTCGTGATGAACTATAATATGCAAGGGATGACCAAGACAATTCTGAGCTCTTCGCAATGCTAAAAAGCCTCGGAGGTAGAAATCAAGAAAGAGCATCAACTGTTGATGGTCAACAAGACCACTAGTTTCAAGAAAAGGGCAAAGGGAAGAAGAAGGGAACTTCAAAAAGAACAGCAAGAAAGTTGCTGCTCAAGAGAAGAAACCCAAGTCTGGACCTAAGCCTGAAATCGAGTGTTTTACCGCAAGCGACCGACACCGGAAGCGGAACTGCCCCAAGTATTTGGCGGATAAGAAGGATGGCAAGGTGAACAAAGGTATATGTGATATACATGTTATTGATGTGTACCTTACTAACACTCGCAGAGTACCGGTATTTGATACTGGTTCTGTTGCTAATATTTGCAACTCGAAACAGGAACTATGGATTAAGCGAAGATTGGCTAAGGACGAGGTGACGATGCGCGTGGGAAATGGTCCCAAAGTCGATGTGATCGCGGTCGGCACGCTACCTCTACATCTACCATCGGGATTAGTTTTAGACCTAAATAATTGTTATTTGGTGCCAGCGTTAAGCATGAACATTATATCTGGATCTTGTTTGATGCGAGACGGTTATTCATTTAAGTCGAGAGAATAATGGTTGTTCTATTTATATGAATAATATCTTTTATGGTCATGCACCCTTGAAGAGTGGTCTATTCTTATTGAATCTCGATAGTAGTAATACACATATTCATAGTGTTGAAACCAAAAGATGCAGAGTTGATGATGATAATGCAACTTATTTGTGGCACTGCCGTTTGGGTCATATCGGAGTAAAACGCATGAAGAAACTCCATACTTATGGGCTTTTGGAATCACTTGATTATGAATCACTTGGTACTTGCGAGCCGTGCCTCATGGGCAAGATGACTAAAACGCCGTTCTCCTAACTATGGAGCGAGCAACTGATTTGTTGGAAATCATACATACCGATGTTTGTGGTCCAATGAATGTTGAAGCACGCCATGGTATCGTTATTTTATCACCTTCACAGATGATTTGAGCAGATATGGGTATATCTACTTAATGAAACACAAATCTGAAACATTTGAAAAGTTCAAAGAATTTCAGAGTGAAGTGGAAAATCATCGTAACAAGAAATTAAAGTTTCTACGATCTGATCGTGGAGGAGAATATTTGAGTTACGAGTTTGGTTTACATTTGAAAAATTGCGGAATAGTTTCGCAACTAACACCACCTGGAACACCACAGCGTAATGGTGTGTCCGAACGTCGTAATCGTACTTTACTAGATATGGTGCGATCTATGATGTCTCTTACCGATTTACCGCTATCGTTTTGGGGTTATGATTTAGAGACGGCCGCATTCACGTTAAATAGGGCACCATCAAAATCCGTTGAGACGACACCTCATGAACTGTGGTTTGGCAAGAAACCAAAGTTGTCGTTTCTTAAAGTTTGGGGCTGCGATGCTTATGTGAAGAAACTTCAACCAGATAAGCCCGAACCCAAATCGGAGAAATGTGTCTTCATAGGATACCCAAAGGAGACTACTGGGTACACCTTCTGTCACAGATCTGAAGGCAAGATTTTCGTTGCTAAATTCGGATCCTTTCTAGAAAAGGAGTTTCTCTCGAAAGAAGTGAGTGGGAGGAAAGTAGAACTTGATGAGATAACTGTATCTGCTCCCTTATTGGAAAGTAGTTCATCACAAGAAACGGTTCCTGTGATAACTACACCAATTAGTGAGGAAACTAATGATATTGATCATGAAACTTCAGATCAGGTTTCTACTGAACTTCGTAGGTCAAGCAGAATAAGATTCGCACCAGAGTGGTACGGTAATCCTATTCTGGAAGTCATGTTACTTGACCATGGCGAACCTACAAACTATGAAGAAGCGATGGTGAGCCCAGATTCCGCAAAATGGCTGGAAGCCATGAAATCTAAGATGGGATCCATGTATGAGAACAAAGTATGGACTTTGGTTGACTTGCCCAATGATCGGCAAGCCATTGAGAATAAATGGATTTTTAAGAAGAAGACTGACGCTGATGGTAATGTAATCGTCTATAAAGCTCGACTTGTTGCGTAAAGGTTTTCGACAAGTTCAAGGGGTTGACTACGATGAGACTTTCTCACCCGTAGCGATGCTTAAGTCTGTCCGAATCATGTTAGCAATTGCTGCATTTTATGATTATGAAATTTGGCAAATGGATGTAAAAACTGCATTCTTGAATGGATTTCTAGAAGAAGAGTTGTATATGATGCAACTAGAAGGTTTTGTCAATCCTAAAGGAGCTAACAAAATGTGCAAGCTTCAGCAATCCATCTATGGACTGGTGCAAGCATCTCGGAGTTGGAATAAACGCTTTGGTAGTGTGATCAAAGCATATGATTTTATACAGACTTTTGGAGAAGCTCAGTATTTACAAGAAAGTGAGTGGGAGCACTACAAAGATTTACGATATTATATGTGGACGACATATTATTAATTGGAAATGATATAGAATTTCTGGATAGCATAAAAGGATACTTGAATAAAAGTTTTTCAATGAAAGACCTCGGTGAAGCTGCTTACATATTGGGCATCAAGATCTATAGAGATAGATCAAAACGCTTAATTGGACTTTCACAAAGCACATACCTTGATAAAGTTTTGAAAAAGTTCAAAATGGATCGTGCAAAGAAAGGATTTTTACCGTGTTACAAGGTGTGAAATTGAGTCGGACTCAATGCCCCACCACGCCAGAAGATAGAGAGAAAATGAAAGATGTTCCTATGCTTCAGCCATAGGCTCTATCATGTATGCAATGTTGTGTACCGTGACTGACGTATGCTTAGCAATAAGCTTGGCAGGAAGGTACCAAAGTAATCCAGGAGTGGATCATCGGACAGCGGTCAAGAACATCCCGAAATACCGAAAAGGACTAAGGATATGTTTCTCGTATATGGAGGTGACAAAGAGCTAGTCGTAAATGGTTACGCCGATGCAAGCTTTGACACCGATCCGGACGATTCTAAATCGCAAACCGGATACGTGTTTTTATTAAACGGTGGAGCTGTCGGTTGGTGCAGTTCTAAACAAAGCGTCGTGGCGGGATCTACATGTGAAGCGGAGTACATAGCTGCTTGGAAGCAGCAAATGAAGGAGTCTGGATGAAAGAGTTCATTTCCGGTCTAGGTGTAATACCTAGTGCATCGGGACCAATGAAGATCTTCTGTGACAATCTTGGTGCAATTGCCTTGGCAAAGGAATCCAGATTTCACAAGAGGACCAAGCATATCAAGAGACGCCTTCAATTCCATTCGGGACCAAGTCCAAGTGGGAGACATAGAGATTTGCAAGATACATACGGATCTGAATGTTGCGTAACCGTTGACTAAGCCTCTTCCACGAGCAAAACATGATCAGCACCAAGACTCCATGGGTGTTAGAATCATTCTTGTGTAATCTAGATTATTGACTCTAGTGCAAGTGGGAGATCAAGGAAATATGCCCTAGAGGCAATAATAAAGTTGTTATTTATTTCCTTATTTCATGATAAATTTTTATTATTCATGCTAGAATTGTATTAACCTAAACATAATACATGTGTGAATACATAGACAAACATACAAATACTAGTATGCCTCTACTTGACTAGCTCATTAATCAAAGATGGTTATGTTTCCTAACCATGGACATGTGTTGTTATTTGATTAATGGGATCACATCATTAGGAGAATGATGTGATTGACATGACCCATTCAGTTAGCTTAGCACTTGATCGTTTAGTATATTGCTATTGCTTTCTTCATGACTTATACATGTTACTGTAACTATGAGATTATGCAACTCCCATTTACAGGAGGAACACTTTGGTACTACCAAACGTCACAACGTAACTGGGTGATTATAAAGGAGTACTACAGGTGTCTCCAAAGGTACATGTTGGGTTGGCGTATTTCGAGATTAGGATTTGTCACTCCGATTGTCGGAGAGGTATCTCTGGGCCCTCTCGGTAATACACATCACTTAAGCCTTGCAAGCATTGCAACTAATGAGTTAGTTGTGGGATGATGTATTACGTAACGAGTAAAGAGACTTGCCGGTAACGAAATTGAACTAGGTATTGGATACCGACGATCGAATCGGGCAAGTAACATACCGATGACAAAGGGAACAACGTATGTTGTTATGCGGTTTGACCGATAAAGATCTTCGTAGAATATGTAGGAGCCAATATGAGCATCCAGGTCCCGCTATTGGTTATTGACCGAGAATAGTTCTAGGTCATGTCTACATAGTTCTCGAACCCGTAGGGTCCGCACGCTTAAGGTTTCGATGTGATGCTACATTATGAGTTTATGAGTTTTGATGTACCGAAGGAGTTCGGAGTCCCGGATAAGATCAGGGACATGACGAGGAGTCTCGAAATGGTCGAGACGTAAAAATCGATATATTGGACGACTATATTCGGAGTTCGGAAAGGTTCGAATGATTCGGTATTTTTCGGAGTACCGAGAGTTACGGGAATTCGTCGGGGAGAAGTATTGGGCCTTATTGGGCCCTGCGGAAAGAGAGAGGGCTGCCTAGGGCAGGCCGCGCGCCCATGGCCTAGTCCGATTGGACTAGGGGAGGGGCCGCACCCCCTTCCTTCCCTTCTCTCTTCCCTTCCTTGTCTCCTACTCCTAATACATGGAAGGACTCCTAGTTGGACAAGGAAAGGGGAATCCTACTCCCGGTGGGAGTAGGACTCCCCATGGCGCCGCCTCCTAGGGCCGGCCTCCTCCTCCCTCCCTCCTTTATATACGGGGCAGGGGCACCCCATGGACACACAAGTTGATCTACGGATCGTTCCTTAGCCGTGTGCGGTGCCCCCTTCCACCATATTCAACCTCGGTCATATCGTCGCGAAGCTTAGGCGAAGCCCTCGCGCGATAGAACATCAAGATCGTCACCACGCCGTCGTGCTGACGGAACTCTCCCTCGACACTCGGCTGGATCGGAGTTCGAGGGACGTCATCGAGCTGAACGTGTGCTGAACTCAGAGGCTCCGTACGTTCGGTGCTTGGATCGGTCGGATCGTGAAGACGTACGACTACATCAACCGCGTTGTTATAACGCTTCCGCTTACGGTCTACGAGGGTACGTGGACGAACACTCTCCCTCTCGTTACTATGCCATCACCATGATCTTGCATGTGCGTAGGAAATTTTTGAAATTACCACGTTGGCATCCGAGCCAGGTTTTATGCGTTGATGTCATATGCACGAGTAGAACACAAGTGAGTTGTGGGCGATATAATTCATACTGCTTACCAGCATGTCATACTTTGGTTCAGCGGTATTGTGAGATGAAGCGGCCCGGACCGACATTACGCGTACGCTTACGCGAGACTGGTTTCACCGCTTGAGCACTCGTTGCTTAAAGGTGACCGGCGGGTGTCTGCTTTCTCTCACTTTAGTTGAACTGAGTGTGGCTACGCCCGGTCCTTGCGAAGGTTAAAACATCACCAACTTGACAAACTATCGTTGTGGTTTTGTTGCGTAGGTAAGAACGGTTCTTGCTCTGCCCGTAGCAGCCTCGTAAAAGTTGCAACAACAAAGTAGAGGACGTCTAACTTGTTTGTGCGGGGCATTTTGTGATGTGATATGGTCTAGACGTGATGCTATATTTATTGTATGAGATGATCATGTTTTGTAACCGGTTATCGGCAATCGCAGGAGCCATATGGTTGTCGCTTTATTGTATGAAATGCAAAGCCATGTAATTGCTTTACTTTATCACTAAGCGATGGCGATAGTCGTAGAAGCAATAGTTGGCGAAAAGACACGATGCTACGATGGAGATCAAGGTGTCGCTACCGGTGACAATGGTGATCATGACGGTGCTTGAGATGGAGATCACAAGCACAAGATGATGATGGCCATATCATATCACTTATATTGATTGCATGTGATGTTTATCCTTTATGCATCTTATCTTGCTTTGATTGACGGTAGCATTATAAGATGATCTCTCACTAAAATTATCAAGAAGTGTTCTCCCGAGTATGTACCGTTATGAAAGTTCTTCGTCTTTGAGACACCACGTGATGATCGGGTGTGATAGGCTCTACGTTCAAAAACAACGGGTGCAAAACAGTTGCGCATGTGGAATACTCAGGTTAAACTTGACGAGCCTAGCATATAACAGATATGGCCTCGGAGCACGGAGACCGAAAGGTCGAACGTGAATCATATAGTAGATATGATCAACATAGTGATGTTCACCATTGAAACTACTCCATCTCACGTGATGATCGGACATGGTGTAGTTGATATGGATCACGTAATCACTTAGAGGATTAGAGGGATGTCTATCTAAGTGGGAGTTCTTAAGTAATATGATTAATTGAACTTAAATTTATCATGAACTTAGTCCTGGTAGTATTTTGCAAATTATGTTGTAGATCAATAAGCTCGTGTTGTTGCTTCCCTATGTTTTTTATATGTGTTCCTAGAGAATATTGTATTGAAAAATGTTAGTAGCAATGATGCGGATTGGATCCGTGATCGGAGGTTTATCCTCATTGCTGCACAGAAGAATTATGTTCTTAATGCACCGCTAGGTGACAGACCTGTTGAAGGAGCAGATGCAGACGTTATGAACGTTTGGCTAGCTCAATATGATGACTACTTGATAGTTTAGTGCACCATGCTTAACGGCTTAGAATCGGGACTTCAAAGACGTTTTGAACGTCATGGACCATATGAGATGTTCCAGGAATTGAAGTTAATATTTCAAGCAAATACCCGAGTTGAGAGATATGAAGTCTCCAACAAGTTCTATAGCTAAAAGATGGAGGAGAATCGCTCAACTAGTGAGCATGTGCTCAGATTGTCTGGGTATTTCAATCACTTGAATCAAGAGGGAGTTAATCTTCCAGATAAGATAGTGATTGATGTAATTCTCTAGTCACCATCACTAAGTTACTAGAACTTCGTGATGAACTATAGTATGCAAGGGATGACGAAAAAGATCCCGAGCTCTTCGTGATGTTGAAATCGACGAAGGTAGAAATCAAGAAAGAGCATCAAGTGTTGATGATTGACAAGACCACTAGTTTCAAGAAAAGGGCAAAGGGAAAGAAAGGGAAACTTCAAGTAGAATGGCAAACAAGTTGTCACTCCCGCGAAGAAGCCCAAAGCTGGACCAAAGCCTGGAACTGAGTGCTTACACTGCAAAGGAAATGGTCACTGGAAACGGAAATACCCTGAATATTTGGTGGATAAGAAGGATGGCAAAGTGAACATGGGTATATTTGATATACAGGTTATTGATGTGTGCCTTACTAGTGTTTATAGTAGTCCCGGTATTTGATACTTGTTCAGTTGCTAAGATTAGTAACTCAAAGCAGGAGTTCTGAGAATAAACAGAAACTAGTTGAAGGGGAAGTGACGATGAGTGTTGGAAGTAGTTCCAAGATTGATATGATCATCATCGCACACTCCCTATACTCTCGGGATAAGTGTTGAACCTAAATAAATGTTATTTGGCGTTTACGTTGAGCATGAATATGATTTGATCATGTTTATTGCAAAACGGTTATTCATGTAAGTTAGAGAATAATTATTGTTCTGTTTACATGAATAAAACCTTCTATGGTCATACACCCAATGAAAATGGTTTGTTGGATCTCGATCGTGTGATACACATATTCATAATATTGAAACCAAAAGATTAAAGTTAATAATGATAGTGCAACTTATTTGTGGCAATCGCAGTTTAGGTCATATTGGTGTAAAGCGCATGAAGAAACTCCATCTTGATGGGCTTTTGGAATCACTTGATTATGAATCATTTGATGCTTGCAAACCGTGCCTTTTGGGCAAGATGACTAAAACTCCGTTCTCCTAACAATGGAACGAAGCATCTTGACTTATTGGAAATAATACATACCGATGTATGCGATCCGATGAGTGTTAAGGCTCGCGGCGTGTATCGTTATTTTCTGACCTTCACAGATGATTTGAGCAGATATGAATATATCTACTTGATGAAACATAAGTCTGAAATAGTTGAAAAGTTCAAAGAATTTCAGAGTGAAGTGGAAAAATCATCGTAACAAGAAAATAAAGTTTCTATGATCTGATCGCGGAGACGAATATTTGAGTTACGAGTTTGGTCTTCATTTGAAACAATGTGAAATAGTTTCGCAACTCACTCCACCTGGAACACCACAATGTAATGGTGTGTCCAAACGTCAGAATCGTACTTTACTAGATATGGTGCGATCTATGATGTCTCTTATCGGTTTACCACTATCGTTTTGGGGTTATGCATTAGAGACAGCTGCATTCACATTAAAAGGGCACCATCTAAATCCGTTGAGATGACAACATATGAACTGTGGTTTAGCAAGAAACCCAAGTTGACGTTTCTTAAAGTTTGGGGCTGCGATGCTTATGTGAAAAAGTTTCATCCTGATAAGCTCGAACCCAAATCGGAGAAGTGCGTCTTCATAGAATACCCAAAGGAAATAGTTGGGTACACCTTCTATCACAGATCCGAAGGCAAGATATTCGTTGCTAAAAATGGATCCTTTCTAGAGAAGAAGTTTCTCTCGAAAGAAGTGAGTGGGAGGAAAGTAGAACTTGATGAGGTAATTGTACCTTCTCCCATATTGGAAAGTAGTTCATCACAGAAATCAGTTCTAGTGATTCTACACCAATTAGTGAGGAAGTTAGTGATGATGATCATGAAACTTCAGATCAAGTTGCTACCAAACCTCGTAGGTCTTCTAGAGTAAGATCTGCACCAGAGTGGTACGGTAATCATGTTCTGGAAGTCATGTTACTAGACCATGATGAACCTACGGACTATGAGGAAGCGATGATGAGCCCAGATTCATGAAATGGCTTGAGGCCATGAAATCTGAGATAGGATCCATGTATGAGAACAAAGTATGGACTTTGATTGACTTGCTCGATGATCAGCAAGCCATGTTAAATAAATGGATCTTCAAGAGGAAGACGGACACTGATGGTAGTGTTACTATCTACAAAGCTCGACTTGTCACAAAAAGGTTTTCGACAAGTTCAAGGTGTTGACTACAATGAGATTTTCTCAAGCTGTAGAGATGCTTAAGTCTGTCCGAATCATGTTAGCAATTGCCACATTTTATGAAATCTGGCAAATGGATGTCAAAACTACATTCTTTAATGGATTTATTAAAGAAGAGTTGTATATGATGCAACCAGAAGGTTTTGTCAATCCTAAGGCCTCGTTTGTTTTGCGAGTATTGGAGGGGTTTTCAGCAGAATTTCCCCGCGAGGCCCAGATTCCTCCCGAATACCTGTTGGCCCATTTGGTAGGCAGGGTTTTCTCGGCCAACCCCTTCGATTCCCCTTCGACTCACCTGTTTCCACGCTGTTCAGAATCATCTCGCCCCCTCGTGGATTTGGCCGCCCGACTCGAGACAACGCCCGACGGCGCGCCGCCTCCTCCCAAGACGCCGCGCACTGAATCGACGTCGGCGATCTCCTCCGCCTCTTGGACTTCTCACCGGTGGTTAGTCATTGCAGCCCCTCCCTCCCTCCCTCCTCTCCATGGCTGCCACCACCCGCACGCCCTCCGTCCGCCTCGTCCTCACCGGGCCAAAGCACGCCAAGAACGGCGTCCCCTACCCCAGCTCCACATGGACCCTAACCCTAGGCCTACCCAGCTAGCTTGGCAAGAATGCCCGTCTCCTCTAGCCTATATGTTTGTTTCTGCTACTGGCTCTGTTACGATCCGGTGGCAAAACAGATTTTGGCTGATGCCCGCTGATACTGTAATGCCTTATTTTCGAGGTTGCCGTGCTTATTGTTTTGTACAATTGAAGGCCTTTCAGCCTAGTTCTGTTTTTCCTTCTATTCCGTCATTCATGATTCTATATGTCTGATGTTTGTTTTACATCCTTTGGGCTCATTACGATCCAATGGCAAAACAGATGTTAGCTTGTGCCTCGCTGTTCTATACTGCCTTATTTTCTATATCGCTGTTACGATCAAGTGGCAAAACAGATGCTAACTCTGTCATGTGACTATCTTCTACATACGTATATGTCTGTCAAATTTTCTACCCCAAAACTTAGACATGCTTGTGTTCCCAAATATCAAAAGATGCTTAGTTAGATCTAAGAACAAACCTATACACCAATTAGTCGGCATGAAGTATTTCTAAAAGAAGTTAAGACAGTCGACACACACTTCACATTATGATATCTGCTAGTTTCTCTCAAGTTATGTCCAGCTTCTCGGTAGTTTATATCGCCCCACCTGCATTCGCAATAACACTGAACGTAGAGTTAATAATTTAGTAGAATGAAGGTCATCTTTTCGGTTGCCTTTGGTCTTTTCTTTGGGATAGGGGTGCTATATGACCAGTTAGTATTATTCAGATATTTTGGCTAAGTACACTTCAACTGTAATATGGTCTAGTATGATGTATGTAATGGATAAGGTAGACATGCCTTAGTTATTCACATCTTTGTATCCACCGCAAGTGGGTCACTTACTTATATGTTCGCCGAGTCTCTTCTAAATTTGTGTATTGTTGCTTGTTGAGTAATACAGTACATGATGTTTGTTTCTCTAGCTAGCAGACTTGTTAAGCGCTGTACAAAATCAGTTATGTGCTCAAAATGCAGGAATTTTTAGAACCAAGAAAACAAATGCAGGATTCTACCACCTAGATGGCTGCTGATATAAGAAATGGCCCTCTTGAAAAACCCACCGATAAAGTGTGCAAGATTAATCACTCTTAACTTTTGACTTAACAAAAAAGTAAAGCAAAGGTGTATACCCTCATGATGCCCTATCTGAATTTCCTAGTCTGGATCTATGGTTTGGTTGGTTCATATGGACTAGCTGAATGTTTTGTGAACTCATTCAGTTTCTTCCTAGTTTAATTGCCGAGGTTCATTCCTGCAATATGTGGCACCGATACTAAGTACTAGTAACTACTTATTTTTGACTCATTGATTGAGCAATGAGAGTAGCCTTTTTGTTGGAGTACATAATTTTCTGTCTAAGGAGACGAGGATGATTCTGTCACACCGCCTCCACAGTTTCGTTGTTTAGATTTGTAAGTTGGAGATCTCTGTCAAGTGAATCAGCCTCTTGATGATATTGAGTAGCACAATGATTCCGCCTTCTTCCTACGCTGTTGATTTCAGAGTCTCCATTGATTAGTACTTCTTTTTGCCTAACCAAGGGCATTGTTTAGTTATTTTTCATACACATGATTTGTTTTACGAGTCATGAGAAATGGATGTGCTCCCTATGGTTTTTCTTAATCCTCCCTGGGGTCACTCTCTTTTTGTGTTAAGTTACTTGAAAAGAGTGCGTAAGAATCACTTGCTTAACATGTGACCAGATTTTGCGCGACAGTTCTCGATTCTTCCTCGGAAGCTTTCTCGACCTTCTTGATTTGCGGTTCTTCTCATTTTGCTTGTCGAAGAGCTCAATTGACTTGGAAATAATACAGCCTTATTTGATCTGTACTATATAATTTCCTAGCCCTGCTTTTGTGTTTCCATTACTGGTTGAGGAGTCTTGTTCCTTTCATGCAGCATTTGTGAACATCTCTTTTATTGTAGGCAGCTTAAATATGTCTACCGATTAGCGAGATGGTGATGGTATGATGGATAAATTAGCAGATTCTGGTACTACTAAGCATCAAAGACAGCAAAGCAACGTAGTGGTCTTTTTTTTACATGGATGGTGAATAATCAGTAAACTACTAGTTCAAAGCAACGTAGTGGTCTGATGGATTTTTGTCTTGTTTACATGTTTAGTTTCCAACATAATGGTCGCTTGCTGTATATATCATGCTCAATTCTTACCATGATCATCCCTGCTTATTTTTGTTGATTATCTCTGTTTATTTCAGTAATTCTCATGATTTATTTCTGTATATAACAAATGATTTTTAGTAAATATGCATACCACTATAGCTACTATGGTGACACATTCATGTTTAGAAAATCCACAACGAACGATTCAGTTGTCCACACGAATTAGGAGGGAAAAAGATCGCCCGTTCAATCGTGCCTTGGCTACATTTGTAGTATCATTTTACTGTTGTTCCAAAGACAAGGTTCTATCCATCTGCTGTTTAGGCAAGTGCAGCATGTGTACTTTTGGGATAGCAGGACCAAACTGAATCTGTGTACATAGGCCATCATCATTTCACAAGTACTAGCACTCCTGTTAACTGTGGCAAACTTTATAGCCAACTCAGTGGCAAAAGAAATTAAATGATGTTATTTCCCATCTGTAAATAAATATATAGTATTGTTGCCCAGCTCCATGCTGATAAATAAATAGTATTGATGCCCATCTGTTTCAGCTTTCATGTGCAAAATTTACTAGTATCCATGTAGGACTAGAAATTTGTGACATCTAGCTTTAGATGAGCATGTTTGTGAGCCCAGATCTGTGGGATAAATTGTGAGGCAAAATGCATCATCATGTACGTGCTTTCCTGGTTGTTGTTTCCACTATAAACAAGCATATGTTCATCTCGTTTTGTTTCATCGTGTTCTTAGGCAACCAAAGAAGCAAAGACTAAACAAGCTGGATGGATAAACTTTTGACCACTCAAAAGCTGGATGATCATTGAGCTATTGCACAAGTACCAATTATGGCGTTGTGTTGTGACGGTTATGGCTGCAATCATCCTTGCTTGGTCTCAGCAAAATATAATTGATTGTGAGCTATGAGAAATTATGTTGCTCGATGTGATTGATATTGCTGTGATGAGATATTGATTCCAAGTCAAGATGTGAAGAACTGCTGTCACATTTTATTAGGTGTCATTCACAATTTTATAGCAAGTTTGTCTTGCTATGATGCTATTTAACTCAGTAAAGATTGGATTTTTAACTGTTTTATACCATTTTAACTCAATAGGGCAATCCCTGCCTACCAAATAGTGTTTTATATGGAGAGGATTGTGGCTGGAGAGGGATTTGAGATTTCAAGGGGATGTGAGGGGATTGGGTGAAAGAGGGGGATTCACCAAATCCCCTGAAATCCCCTCCTTCCCTAACCTCTCAAATCCACTCCTACCAAACAAGGCCTAAAGGTGCTAACAAAATGTGCAAGCTCCAGCGATCCATCTATGGACTGGTGCAAGCATCTCGGAGTTGGAATACACGCTTTGATAAGTTGATCAAAGCATATAGTTTTATACAGCCTTACGGTGAAGCCTGTATTTACAAGAAAGTGAGTGGGAGCACTACAAAGATTTCGATAAGTATATGTGAATGACATATTGTTGATCGGAAATAATGTAGAATTATTCTCGCAAAGCATAAAGGAGTATTTGAAAGGAGTTTTCAAAGAAGGACCTCGGTGAAGCTGCTTACATATTGAGCATCGGGATCTATTGAGATAGATCAAGACACTTGATAAGTTTTTCAATAAGTACATACCTTGTCAAGATTTTGAAGTAGTTCAAAATGGAACAGTAAAGAAAAGTTCTTGCACGTGTTCCAAAGGTGTGAAATTGAGTAAGACTCAAATCCCGACCACGGCAGAAAATAGAAAAGAGAATGAAAGTCATTCCCTATGCCTCGATCATAGGTTCTATAAAGTATGCTATGCTATGTACCAGACCTATTGTATACCTTGCTCAGATTTGGCAAGGGAGTACAATAGTGGTCTAGGAGTAGATCACGGACATTGGTCAAGAATATCCTTAGTGAGGACTAAGGAAATATTTCTCGATTATGGAGGTGATAAAAGAGCCCGTCAGAAAGAGTTACAACAGGTAAGCTTTTACAATCGATCCGGATGACTATAAGTCTCAATCTGGATACATATTGAAAGTGGGAGCAATTAGCTATAGTAGCTCCGTGCGAGCATTGTAGACATAAAATATTTGCAAAATACATACGGCTCTGAATATATGACAGACCCGTTGACTAAGCTTCTCTCACAAGCAAAACATGATCACACCTTAGTACTCTTTGGGTGTTAATCACATAGCGATGTGAACTAGATTATTGACTCTAGTAAACCCTTTGGGTGTTGGTCACATGACGATGTGAACTATGGGTGTTAATCACATACAGATGTGAATATTAGTGTTGAATCACATGATGATGTGAACTAGATTATTGACTCTAGTGCAAGTGGGAGACTGAAGGAAATATGCCCTAGAGGCAATAATAAAGTTATTATTTATTTCCTTATTTCATGATAAATGTTTATTATTCATGCTAGAATTGTATTAACCGGAAACATGGTACATGTGTGAATACATAGACAAACATATAGTCACTAGTATGCCTCTACTTGACTAGCTCATTAATCAAAGATGGTTATGTTTCCTAACCATAGACATGTGTTGTTATTTGATTAATGGGATCACATCATTAGGAGAATGATGTGATTGACATGACCCATTCAGTTAGCTTAGCACTTGATCGTTTAGTATATTGCTATTGCTTTCTTCATGACCTATACATGTTCCTGTAACTATGAGATTATGCAACTCCCGTTTATCGGAGGAACACTTTGGGTGCTACCAGACGTCACAACGTAAATGGGTGATCATAAAGGAGTACTACAGGTGTCTCCAAAGGTACATGTTGGGTTGGTGTATTTCGAGATTAGGTTTTGTCACTCCGATTGTCGGAGAGGTATCTCTGGGCCCTCTCGGTAATGCACATCACTATAAACCTTGCAAGCAATGTAGCTAATGAGTTAGTTACGGAATGATGCATTACGTAACGAGTAAAGAGACTTGCCGGTAACAAGATTGAACCAGGTATTGGATACCGACGATCGAATCTCGGGCAAGTAACATACCGATGACAAAGGGAACAAAGTATGTTGTTATGCGGTTTGACCGATAAAGATCTTCGTAGAATATGTAGGAGCCAATATGGGCATCCAGGTTCCGCTATTGGTTATTGACCAAGAATAGTTCTAGGTCATGTCTACATAGTTCTCGAACCCGTAGGGTCCGCACGCTTAAGGTTTCGGCGATGCTTATATTATGAGTTTATGAGTTTTGATGTACCGAAGGAGTTCGGAGTCCCGGATGAGATCGGGGACATGACGAGGAGTCTCGAAATGGCGAGACGTAAAGATCGATATATTGGACGACTATATTCGAGTTCGGAAAGGTTCCGAGTGATTCGGTATTTTTCGAGTACCGGAGAGTTACAGGAATTCGCCGGGAGTATATGGGCCTTATTGGGCCATGCGGGAATAGAGGAGAGAGGCCAAAGGAGGAGGCCTGCGCCCCCTCTGGTCCGACTGGACAAGGCGCAGCCCCTTTCCTTCTCCTCTCCCCTCTTCCCCTCTCCTACTCCAACAAGGGAGGTGGAATCCTACTAGGACTAGGGAGTCCTAGTAGGACTCCACACCGGCGCGCGCCTCCTAGGGCCGGCCTCCTCCCCTTGCTCCTTTATATACGGGGCAGGGGCACCCCATGACACACAAGTTGATCTACGGATCGTTCCTTAGCCGTGTGCGGTGCCCCTCCACCATATTCCACTTCGGTCATATCGTCATGAGCTTAGGCGAAGCCCTGCGCCGTAGAGTCATATCGTCATGAGCTTAGGCGAAGCCCTGCGCCGTGGAGCATCATCATCGCTACCACGCCGTCGTCTTGTGGAACTCATCCCCGACGCTTTGCTGGATCGGAGCCCGGGATCGTCATCGAGCTGAGCGTGTCTTTGAACTTCGGAGGTGCCGTATGCGTTCGGTACTTGGATCGGTCGGATCGTGAAGACGTGCGACTACATCAACCGCGTTGTTATAACGCTTCCGCTTACGGTCTCACGAGTGCGTGGACATACACTCTCCCCTCTCGTTGCTATGCCATCACCATGATCTTGCGTGTGCGTAGGAATTTTTTTGAAATTACTACGTTCCCCAACACTTTCTTGACCACGTCATACATAAAGACGGAGAATACCATGTGGAAATCGAAGCTGATTTTCGATAGATGATGTCAATATTGGGCTTTAGTCCCGATCGTTTTGTCCTGGTTCCAGAATCGGGACTAAAGGCCCTCTGAAACCGGGACTAGTATCATGTTTTCTACTAGTGCCATGAGCCGCCGGCAGGTTCCAAAAGTCCACCATCAATGCAGGAGAAAACCGGAGCACACCCGACATGGTGGCCGTAGCGAGGTCATCGCGTGGGGGGTTGTGGTGCTTGCCCTCCCCACGCGATCGTGGCCCATGTGCGCTTCTCTGTGCAAGCCTAGCACTTAGGCGAACATTGGTCAGACCCCGGGCACACGCCGCAATGACCCGCACCAACACATAATGAAACAACCCCCCGCCATGCGAGCGAGGTAGGCAAGGCCTGTCGCCGGCGGCGGTGAGGAGGGGCTTGTGTCCAGTGGCAGCTAGGGTTTGCGCCGAGTCGCCCTCGGGGGAGGTGACGGGGCCTGTTTTGGTCTCTGTGTGTGTGTGTGTGTGTTTTTCTTTATCTATCTATTCTACTCCCTTTGTTCGTGTTTTTTTTTTTTTTGCCAGGATTCCCTCAGTTCAGAAATATAAGATGTTGGACCTTTTTGTGAGCTGGACATA
The DNA here is from genome assembly GCA_021605145.1 of Aegilops bicornis. Classification (NCBI taxonomy): domain Eukaryota; kingdom Viridiplantae; phylum Streptophyta; class Magnoliopsida; order Poales; family Poaceae; genus Aegilops; species Aegilops bicornis. The sequence goes on from CM038674.1 coordinate 165,879,063, forward strand.
TATAGACATGTTTTGGTGCATTTGTTCGCTCGGTTTAGTTCGTATTTAGTCCATATTGTAATATCCAAAATGTTTTATTACACCCTGTATTTTTAAATGTAAGACGTTTTAGCGTTAAAGGTATTACTTCCTCCGTTCCAAAATAGATGGCTCAACTTTATATTAACTTTACTATTATCTGTGAACGGAGGGAGCAGTACTTTTCGTTGCTCGTTGTGAGAACCAGATCAAATTCAAAAATGGAAGAGTCGTAGGGTTGAGATTTTTGCAGCGGCATCCTGTTAGTTTCTCTCTCTCTTTTACCTTTGCCTTCCTCCCCACGCTCGCATCTTTTTCACCACCCCTCCCGTGCCGTGCATCCCCTATTCCCCTCCCGTCCCCAGCCAGCGTCGTCGTCTCCTCTCCGGACCTGGTGCCGCCGAGAAGCCGCCCACCGCCGACGCCAGGCAGCTTCCCCGCCGACGACATGCTCGGCGACTCCGGCGGCAACAGCGGCGGCGGGCCGTGGCCTGTCCGCAACCAGTGGGCGCGGGAGGAGACGCTGGCCCTCATCAGGATCCGGTCGGAGATGGCGGCCGCCTTCCGCGACGCCGCCGTCAGGGGCAAGGTTCCCCTCTGGATCTGGGAAGAGGTCTCCGGGAAGCTTGCGGAGCTCGGCTACGAGAGGAGGAGCGCCAAGAAGTGCAGGGAGAAGCTCGGGGGCCTGAACAGGTCCTACAAGCGCGCCGAGCAGAGCCGGGCCGGCAGGCAGGACGGCAGGAGCTACCCCTTCTCCCAGGCGCTCGACGCGCTGCACGCCGCCACCGCCCGCGCGTGGCTGCAGAAGCACCAGGAGCAGCTGCTGATGGTCCTCGGCGGCCGCGGCCCCCCGCAGCCGCACCCATTCTCGGCGCCGCGGCCGATGAGCGCAATGCCGCCGCCGCCGCCGCCGCCGAGGTTCCCGATAATGCCGGCGCCCGTATCTTGGGCGGCGCCTGCGGCGCCTGCGGAGCTTCCCCAGCCACCTCCCGTCTGTCTGCAAGGGCTGAGCTTCCCGTCCATGTCCGAGTCTGGGTCCGACGGCAACGGGCCTGAGGGTGGCGAGATGGCGGCGGCGACCGGCGACGGCCCGGGCGGCCTCGGCAAGCGCAAGCGCGGCGGCGGCGGCAGGAAGAAGATGATGGCTTTCGTGGAGGGGCTGATGAAGCAGGTCGTCCAGAGGCAAGAGGAGATGCAGCAGCGGTTCCTGGCGGCCATGGAGAAGAGGGAGGCGGAGCGCGCGGCGCGGGAGGAGGCCTGGCGTCGGCAGGAGGTGGCCCGGCTCAAGCGCGAGCAGGAGCAGCGCGCGCACGAGCGCGCCGCGGCGGCCGCACGTCACGCCACGGTCATCGCCTTCATCCAGCGCGTCGGCGGGCAGGCCGCACAGGTCCCGCCCGTCGTCTTCCCCACGCCCACGCCGACGCAGTTCCAGACCCCGCCGCCGCCTCAGGCCACACCAGAGCTCATCCCAGCCGCGCCTCTCCAACGCCAGCCATCGCCTCAACCTCGCCAGAAGCTGCCGCCGCGACGGGCCACGCCGCCGCCGCAGCCCATCCCAGCTGCGCCGCTCCAATGGCAGCCAGCGCCGCGGCGAGCCACGCCGCCGCCCCAGCCGCAGCCCATCCCAGCCGCGCCGCTCCAATGGCAGCCACCGCCGCAGCCCATCCCAGCTGCGCCGCTCCAATGGCAGCCGCCGCCGCAGCCGCAGCCCATCCCAGCCGCACCGCTCCAATGGCAGCCACTGCCGGAACCACCACAGGCACAGCACAAGGAAACGACGCAGGAAGAGGCGCACCGACCCCGACTTCTGCCGGCTCATCATCACTCGCCCTGGTTCCCGCCGCCATGGAGCAGTGCTTCTCCCAAGTTTGCAGATCACAGCTTGCAGCAGTCGTAGAAAACTGTCGTTGTTTTGCATGCAACAGCGAGCGGTGGAGCATGGAAGGCGCGCGCACTGAGACCTCTCGAATTTCAACTAGTACCAATTTTTATGTTCCAGATTGAAACCAAAACAAACTTATGCCACTGTTATTAAGACCGCGAGAAGACGATGTTTTATGTTCAAGGTTAAAATGGAAAAAAAAAACTTATGTCATTTTTAGACGGTTGTGCAAGCAAGCAAACAAACGCGATTAATGGTAATGTGAGTTCTATAAGTCTATCTTTTTTATGTATATGCAAATTCCATTCTATTTCCATGGTAGCACTAGTAGCTCGATCTACTCCGCGGAGGTGACGTACGGGCTGTTGGTTGGGTCGTCTCGTCTTGCGTTCTTCCTCCCCATGCATCAAGATAATGCCTTGTTTGATTTGGGAAGGAACCAGGAAGCCCTGCACCGGCAGTACCAGCTAGCACAGCGTACCATATGCATGCATGCGGCCCGTGTGTACCGGCCTGTAGCTAGAACCCTGATGTGCATGTGTTTGATTTGGTTTTAGTTCTTTTGCAGTACTTTCTTTATTATTAAAGGACGCAGGCAAAAGTGTTTCTTTCTGCACCGTTGAACAATGAACTGGTCTCGTCCGTTCTGTCAAGGTGTTCTGGCAGTGCAGGACCGAGGTACGTACTACTTTACATGCTCTACATGCTCGAAACTGCTGTGTGGGCAAGGGAGGAAGAGCGTCGGGTGCTTCTGCAATTTGCATCCGTCTGGTTTTTGTTGTGGCCATAGAACGAAATCGAAGGTGGCAACCAAAAGCGTACGTGGAGCAGTTGCCTCTTGTGTGTAAGACAAAGACCGGGCCCTCTCTGCCCGTAGCTGCAACAGATGGCCGGCAAATCTGCAGCTGCCGCAACGACATCTCCGGCGCAGGAGGAGGAGCTAGCATGGCACATTGGCACCGCATGTCTGTCACGGCCTTGCACTTGCAGCGTTTCGTACGTACCGCTCCTTCGTGCCCGTTGCACGTACGTTATTTCATGTCTAGCTCTTTTCCTGACGGTAATTGTTTCATGCTGCATGCCACGAATGCACGTAGCGATTTAACAGCGTGCTGCCGCATGATGCTAGACCGCTGCATATAGTATTATCCCTGCAAGCAAATCTTAATTACTACTGTACGTACTACAGTATAGCAGTAAAAACTGCGGTCTGCAAGCAACCAGATGAGATGAGGCTTGGGGTTGGAGAGGAGAGAGGGAGCAAAGCACTCTGGCTGGCTGCACGGAGCTTGCGCTGCATGCATGCAGCCTTTCAGACTTTGGTGATACAGTGGATCAGGGAGGGGGACACGGATTGGTTCTTGTGTGTGCTTTGGACGAGCCGGCCCGGCCGGTGACAGGATGACATGGGGCGCTCGCTCACCTGCCCCGGCCTGTCTGCTCTGCTCGCTGCCCCTGCACCCTGGTAGCCTCTGCTCACCTGCCGTCATCCACGGAAGGAGCACTCGACATGGTGTGTGATCAGCAGTTTAATGCGTGCAGCGTGTCATGGACTCGTGCTGCATCATCTCGTTTGGATGAAAAAAAAAAAGGATTCCAATGCCATAGACACATATGCGTACTAAGTACAGTACTAGCAAGCTTGAATCTTCTCTTGGTGTAGTAGTTGCAGTCAAACGCGCATGCCTGCGGGCGCGTGCATTTCTCATTTAGTCGTTGCTCGTGGTACGTACCGTCTCACGTTCAAATTTCTTTTTTTTTTTGGAGGGGGGGAGTCTCACGGTCAAATCGGAGGTGTTGCCATGCCATGCCTTCCCTTGCTCGTTTTGTTGCGACGACACGTAAATGGCGGACAGAGTAGCAGCACACATGCAAATCTTGTTTCTAGCTGCCGTGCCCGTGCCAGTAGAACCTCTGTGCCATCGGCTCCATTTCCGTGGTAGACATCAAAGGAGGCACGCAAAAACGCATCGTGCCATACAGACAGTTGGCCCTTCCCAGGAAAACGGACCCCCAAAAGTTGACGCGCATGCATGCATTGCAGCGAGCTGATGGTGATCGGCCAGCCATGCACGCACGCATCCTCCTGCTGCAGCTCCAATCCTGAACCTGGCACGAGCAAACAAGAGCGTTCGTTGCCTCTCAGAGCATCTCCAACGGCCGCACAAAAATTCCGCGCCCAATAAACATTATAGCGGCCATCAGAAGACTTTTAAAGCGCCGACCAACTTTACTTTGAAGAGGCCCAAAAACGCGCTACCAAAAAGCGAGATAGTAAATTGTGAAGCCATAATCGGCAATCCTAAATATATACAAGGCGATAATGTTTTTCAAGCACAAAAACTTTTAAAGACTACAATTCTGCTGTCCGGCCTAAAAAAACAAACTTTTAGCGCGCGGAGCTCTTTTTGGGCGCCTGTTGGAGATGCTCTCATTTCACACACGCAGCTCATCTCCAATCCGCAGCTGCACAGCACCCATCATGCCATGCAGCGGCCAGCATCGCATGTTTGGCTTTTGTGCATGTGGACTTGCACAACAAGCAGCGCTCCTGCTCACCTCCCCGAAACGCGCACACAGAGTCACAGACACAGAGTACACTCGCCACCACCACTCTCCTCTACCAAACCCAGCCAGCTGAAGAAGAAGAAGAAGAAGAAGAAGAAGAAGAAGAAGAAGAAGAAGAAGAAGAAGAAGAAGAAGAAGAAGCAGCAGCAGCAGCTAGCCGGCCGATCTCTTTCTTCCCCCCGTCGTACGCTGCGTGGGTCGACCTCGCCCAGCTAGCCCGCGCGCGACTGCTGGATCGGTGGGTCGAGATGGGGCGGCTGGGGAAGTTTGAGATAAAGCGGATCGAGGACGCGACCAGCAGGCAGGTGTGCTACTCCAAGCGGCGGTCGGGGATCATGAAGAAGGCGCGGGAGCTCGCCGTGCTCTGCGACGCTCAGGTCGCCGTCGTCATGCTCTCCTCCACCGGCAAGCACCACCACTTCTGCAGCGACGCCGCCGAGTACGCACGCAACCAACTCACCTCATCCATCCGTTCTGTGCATCCATATCTCTTGCTGCTTGGTCAACATCACTAGCTATCTGCTTGCTTGCTTGATTACCTCTCTGAGTCTGAGGCAGCTTCGTCTTGTTCTTCTTCTTCATGTGCTACTTGCAGCATCAAGGGGGTCTTCGACCGCTACCAGCAGGCCACCGGGACCAGCCTGTGGACCGAGCAGTATGAGGTTCCTGCTGCTTCTCTATCTTGCCTCCATCAATCCTTTTCATTAGCTGCAACACCTTCTCCTCTCTTCGATTTGGCTGATCTTTTTTTGGTTTGATTTCATCGCAGAATATGCAGCGCACCCTGAGCCGGCTCAAGGAAATCAACCGGAACCTGCGCACCGAGATCAGGTCAATCACTTTCCTTCTTCATTTCTGAACCACTCTTGATTCTTTCGTGGGAATTCTCCAGCAAGCAAACTAGATTGATTTGATGTCGAGATCGACTTGAATTAATGTACTGCTTGTTCGTATACGGATCGCAGGCAAAGGATGGGTGAAGATCTGGACGCGCTGGAGTTCGGGGAGCTGCGCGGGCTTGAGCAAAATGTCGACGCCGCTCTCGAGGTGGTTCGCCAGAGGAAGGTACAAACCAGATCGAGCTCATTAACTGATTCAGGCTTCGAAAAATTCCTATGTAGCTAGCTCTTTGGTGGATCTATACGAGTTCTCCATCTCTGACAGTAGGGGCTTAAGAAGTGGTTCATTTATTTACTTCTGAAGAATTGGTTGGGGTTTTCTTGTTTAATTTCAACTCATGTAGTAGTACATGTATTGCTTCCTGCTTTAACAACATGACAGCTTAATTAATCTTGTGTTTTCTGTTAATTTTTCGTTCTGATCATGCAGTATCATGTGATCACCAGGCAGACTGAAATCTACAAGAAGAAGGTGAGAACTTTCCCAAACAGTTCTTCTCTATGAATTGGACTAGTTCATTTCAGGAGTTGCCCAATTTTGTGTACATGGCCGTTTTGGTGCCAGAAAACTATATCTTTCTTTCCCCACTTCATTTACCATGCCTTGTGTCAGCTGCCACTTGTTACAGTTTCGTTATTTGGGTAGTTCTCCTTGTCGCTGTTCAAAAACCATGTGTTCACCAGATCTTTGTATTGTGTCGTCATTTGGTCACATTGTATAATTTTGTTTGATATAGTCCGTCTAGATATGTATGACAATTAACTGCACTTCTTGACCTGAATCATGCATGGACAACAACATGAGTTTTTCCCGAAAATTTCATTCTGAATGCATAGTTTTTGCTTGAGAGGTTTCTCAATGACAATGCAGTTAGACAAGCAACAAACAGCATGGCAACATGTGTGTACGTGCCCCGTCTGGACACTGTAACATGTCTTTTATATGTAGAGTCTCGCTCTTGTCATTCGGTGCCTCCTGGTGTACAATCTTGTTGCATTCGTGTACTAATGCATGTTTTCGCTCTTGAAATCCATATGTGCAGGTGAAGCACTCCGAGGAGGTATACAAGAAACTGAAGCAGGAGCTGGTGAGCTCTCTCTCTCCCTAGCTATCTCTATAGCAACGTTCATGCATGAATCCAAGCTGACGATCTTGTGTACTATGTATGCAGAGCATGCGTGAGGACCCCGCGTTCGGGTTCATGGACAACCCGCCGTTCGGGTTCATGGACAGCCCGGTCATGGGAGGGTGGGACGGCGTGGCGGCGGTGGAGATGGGCGGCGGCAGCTCGGAGGCGGACATGTACGCGTTCCACGCGGTGTCCAGCCAGCTCGATCTGCACGGCATGGCTTACGGCCGCTCCGACTGCCCGCTCTTCGGTTAATTGGTCATGTCGGTCACTCCTGGCTTATATATCAAAGTGACCGATCGTGTAACAACTAGCACAACAAAAGAAAATCTGCGTGTGAGTTACATGTGTGTTTAGAGTTTGGTTTGAAAATTTTGGAGATTGTAGAAACATGTTGTGTGAACATTGAAAAAATCCAGTACAAATTTTTCTGAAACATTGAAAATTGTTTTTTTAATGTTGGGAGCATGTGAGCATTTATGGTAGGGTGTGGGAACATGTAAGACAGGAACGGATTAGCAATTTTATGGAGTAGTCAGACGTGCATGCTCTTGATCGTGGTAGCGTCGCACGGACAAGTCGAACCTTGCTCTTGCCATGCCTTCTCTTCCCCTTTCTTCGTTTGGTTGGTGCGACAACATCAGCACGGAGGCCAAGGCAGCAGTGCAAGTCCATGGTTGACACAGTACAACTCGTTCTCTAGTCCTCCTCAACCATTCCATTTCTCTCTCTCTCTCTCTCTCTCTCTCTCTCTCTCTCTCTCTCTCTCTCTCCCTCCCTCCCTCCCTCTCTCTCTCTCTCTCTCTCTCAATTTCCATGCTATCTGTCTAGGTCTTTAGCTTGCACAATCAGTGATGTGTTCGTACAAATATAACGTGTCTTGTTGTGTTTGTGTTTTTCGTGAGAGAGGACGGCGTCGTCTTGTTGAGCTTTAGCCCTAGGCAGGTCCGTGGATCGGAAGTAGAAAAGGACTCCGGTGCTTTCTTCTCTATTTTGCATTGCCGGCACTACCAGCTCCATTTTTGTGGTAGCCATCAAAGGAGGCAAACGAAGAGGCATGTCAAACAGTTGCCTCTTCCGTGAAAGACCAGACCACGAACCCCCAAAAGTTGGCACGTATACCATGCTATGCGAGCTGATGGGCCACCCATGCATGCATCCAGCTGCCAGAGCTTGAACCAACGGCGGCATCTCCTGTGCAGCAGCCCGGCCGCATGCATGCATGTTGTCGCTTGCCTCTCGTCGTTTCCGTCGTTTGATTTGTTTCATGTATCTGGTACTACTACGTAGAAGCCGTGTGAGTTGGTCTGTACGTACTAGCCATCAAAGGGAGGCAAAGAAGAGCGTCGGTCAAACGGTTGCCTCTTATATGAAAATGCAAAACCTCTGAAAAGTTGACATGCAGCTGACCAAACAGTCTGCAACAGCTGTTCAAGCAGCCTTGCAACATCTCCCGTGCACCGGCCACCGTCGCATATTTGTCTTTTCTGCATGGACTTGCAGGGTGTATCTGCGTGCGTGCGTGCATGCATGCATGCATCGTCTGCTTTCTCTTGTACTCCCTCCGTTCCTAAATGTAAGTCTTTGTAGATATTACACTATAAACCACATACGGATGTATATAGATGTATTTTAAGTTAAGATTCATTCATTTTGTTTCGTATGTAGTCCATCTAGTGGAAGCTCTACAAAGACTTACATTTAGGAACGGAGGGAGTAGTTTCAATGATGGTCGTTCTTGTAGGAACAAGCAAGGCGCACCTCAATTTCTAACCAATAATGATGTCGTTCAGGGTTACGCAAATAAACTGGTGCTGGTGTTAAGACGTACGGCTGTACAAATGTACACTTATCTTATGTCTAACACCATCGTGTTATTCCATGTGATAGTATGGGCACTTTTTAAGAAAATAAAAGCTGCTGGGAAGTCTATACAAGCAATAAAGCTTTCTTAATTTTGCCCAATTTGGTGCCCTAGCCCGTGCTGTGTGGTCTACGCCATCTTCATTACTTCTCGCCGCCTGAACGAAGAACATTCATCCTGTAGGCGGGGTATAAATGAAGTAGAGTAGTACTAGGAGTAAGTTGCCTAGCGTTGCGCATTTTAATGAACGGCGAGTTGCCTACCGTCGCATGGTCACTCTTGCAGCGAGACGAGGTGGCGCTCATAGACTGTGCCACTCAATGCGACCCAAGGCCGCCAGGTCTCCCTCCCCATTCGTCTCGTGCGTCTTCTGTTGCAACGAGAGGGAGGGAGGGAGAGAACGAGAACAGCATGTAGATGATTCATCGTCATTGGGAAACGAAGGCCGAAGCGAGAAATGATGTACCACTCGATCGTTTGCTTTGCTTGAGCTTCATGAGACGACGAGAGATCTTCCATCCAATCCGCGGGTAGAGAGAGATGGCGAGCAGGATGCATGACAAATGCTGGACGGCCACTCGGTCTCGACCCGTCAGGCTGTTCGTTCGGTCACGAGGGGCGTCCAATCAGTCTTGATCCGTCAGGTCGTTTCGCCCGGTTTCCTAGTAAAATCAAGCTACCACCAGAGCCAGAGGCCACCATGCTGCGTCTACAGGCTTCAGGTCGCAGCACTCAACAATTTTCTTTCATTTTAGTACTGCTCTCGTGCACCAAGCCAGCAACACAGGCCTGCAACTGCAAGAGACGCGACCAACCAACACGCACGCCCGTTTTTTCTTTCATTTTATTTTTTCTTTAACATTTTTTCGATACAACTCTTTTTTCTTTTAAAGTCTTTGTGAATAATTAATAAAATAACTGCATGCATCTTCCAGATGCAGATGCAGAGGCCGAGGGTACATCCTTCTTAAAAAACTATTTTTTTTCTTTTTTCGTTTAACAGATGCATGCACGGCCAGATGCATGCTTCTCACAAAATGGGTTTGATTTTCACGCTAGAGAGGCCTGACAGTGCTAGAGGCTAATGGGCACAACAAAGCCACCAATAATTTTCTTTTCTTCGACTGGGAGCAATAAGAGTACAAGACACATCAACAGCAAAACCCTTTGTTTCTTCCTAAACGCCTTTCGTTGATTGTGTATTCACTCCGGGCCAATCACCGGCCACGACGTTGCCACTGCCACTGCATTTCCGTCTCAATATGAGATAATAACCCGTGCATTTCTCTGAACGGAAAAGCTAATTTCCTGCCGGCAGGAATTTTGCAACAGATCCGAACGACCCCATCGCCGTCGGATCCTAATCGTGCGGCCACCAGCACGCAGAAACTCCGCGAGAAAAAAAAAGGGTGGCCAGGACGGGATTCGAACCCCCGACCTCTGCAGGTGCACCACCACAGTAACAACTCAGCCAGACTTTGTTGTGGTCAAAAGCGCTCAGACTATGAACGTATTCGGAGACTATGGCATTGACTGCTGTGATTTTTTCAGTCATTATTCTAGGTGCTAGATCTATTGGCACGCCCTGGTTACATTTTTAGTCAATAAAAAATGATGATGAATATGGGATTTGAACCCACGCCAAGTAGCTAATGTGAAGCACACACTAACCAGCTCAGCTGCACTATTTGTTGTGCAAAAGAATGCACGTCATACTATTTAACCGTTTCATGTTGCTTCCTTTTTCTTTTTTCTTTGAGGAGTTGATCAAATATCCCCCGCTAACTTTTCTGTGAATAGCATGATAACTAACACACTGCAGACCCGATAACTTATGTACCCCTGTCCTGGTAACTTTTGAAGGAAATATGCCCAAGAGGCAATAATAAAGTTATTATTTATTTCCTTATATCATGATAAATGTTTATTATTCATGCTAGAATTGTATTAACCGGAAACATAATACATGTGTGAATACATAGACAAACAGAGTGTCACTAGTATGCCTCTACTTGACTAGCTCGTTAATCGAAGATGGTTATGTTTCCTAACCATAGACATGAGTTGTCATTTGATTAACGGGATCACATCATTAGGAGAATGATCTGATTGACATGACCCATTCCGTTAGCCTAGCACTTGATCGTTTAGTATGTTGCTATTGCTTTCTTCATGACTTATACATGTTCCTGTAACTATGAGATTATGCAACTCCGTTTACCGGAGGAACACTTTGGGTACTACCAAAGCGTCACAACGTAATCGGGTGATTATAAAGGAGTACTACAGGTGTCTCCAAAGGTACATGTTGGGTTGGCGTATTTCGAGATTAGGTTTTGTCACTCCGATTGTCGGAGAGGTATCTCTGGGCCCTCTCGGTAATGCACATCACTATAAGCCTTGCAAGCAATGTAGCTAATGAGTTAGTTACGGAATGATGCATTACGTAACGAGTAAAGAGACTTGCGGGTAACGAGATTGAACTAGGTATTGGATACCGACGATCGAATCTCGGGCAAGTAACATACCGATGACAAAGGGAACAACGTATGTTGTTATGCGGTTTGACCGATAAAGATCTTCGTAGAATATGTAGGAGCCAATATGGGCATCCAGGTCCCGCTATTGGTTATTGACCGAGAATAGTTCTAGGTCATGTCTACATAGTTCTCGAACCCGTAGGGTCCGCACGCTTAAGGTTTCGATGACAATTATATTATGAGTTTATGAGTTTTGATGTACCGAAGGAGTTGGAGTCCCGGATGAGATCGGGGACATGACGAGGAGTCTCGAAATGGTCGAGACGTAAAGATCGATATATTGGACGACTATATTCGGAGTTCGGAAAGGTTCCGAATGATTCGGTATTTTTCGAGTACCGAAGAGTTACGGGAATTCGCCGGGGAGAAGTATTGGGCCTTATTGGGCCTGTGGGAAAGAGAGAGGGCTGCCTAGGGCAGGCCGCGCGCCCCAAGGCCTAGTCCGAATTGGACTAGGGGAGGCCGCACCCCGTCCTCCCTTCCCCTTCCTTCTCTCCTACTCCTACTAGGAAAGGAGGAGTCCTACTCCCGGTGGGAGTAGGACTCCCCCCCTTGGTGCGCTTCCTCCCTAGGCCGGCCACCTCCTCCTTGCTCCTTTATATACGGGGGCAGGGGGGCACCCCATGATACATAAGTTGATCTACGGATCGTTCCTTAGCCGTGTGCGGTGCCCCCCTCCACCATATTCCACTTCGGTCATATCGTCGCGGAGCTTAGGCGAAGCCCTGCGCCGGTGAAGTCATATCGTCGCGGAGCTTAGGCGAAGCCCTGCGTCGGTGGAGCATCATCATCGCTACCACGCCGTCTTGACGGAACTCATCCCCGACGCTTTCTTGGATCGGAGCCCGGGGATCGCCATCGAAATGAACGTGTGCGAGAACTTCGGAGGTGCCGTCGTTCGGTGCTTGGATCGGTCGGATCATGAAGACGCGTCGACTACATCAACCGCGTTGTTATAACGCGCTTCCGCTTTCGGTCTCACGAGGGTACGTGGACGGACACTCTCCCCTCTCGTTGCTATGCCATCACCATGGTCTTGCGTGTTCAGAGGAAATTTTTGAAATTACTACGTTCCCAACAAAGTGGTATCGAGCCTGGTTTTATGCGTTGATGTCATATGCACGAGTAGAACACAAGTGAGTTGTGGGCGATACAAGTCATACCGCCTACCAAAGCATGTCATACTTTGGTTCAGCGGTATTGTGAGATGAAGCGGCCGGACCGACATTACGCGTCACGCTTACGCCGAGACTGGTTTCACCGCTCCGAGCACTCGTTGCTTAAAGGTGACCGCGGGTGTCTGTCTCTCTCACTTTAGTTGAACCGAGTATGGCTACGCCCGGTCCTTGAGAAGGTTAAAACGGAGTCTATTTGACAAACTATCGTTGTGGTTTTGATGCGTAGGTAAAAACGGTTCTTGCTCAGCCCGTAGCAGCCACGTAAAACTTGCAACAACAAAGTAGAGGACGTCTAACTTGTTTTTGCAGGGCATGTTGTGATGTGATATGGTCAAGACGTGATGCTATATTTTATTGTATGAGATGATCATGTTTTGTAACCGAAGTTATCGGCAATCTGGCGTGAGCCATATGGTTGTCGCTTATTGTATGAAATGCAACGCCATGTAATTGCTTTACTTTATCACTAAGGAGTAGCGATAGTCGTAGAAGCAATAGTTGGCGAGGACGACAACGATGCTACGATGGAGATCAAGGTGTCGCGCCCGGTGACGATGGTGATCATGACGGTGCTTCGGCGATGGAGATCACAAGCACAAGATGATGATGACCATATCATATCACTTATATTGATTGCATGTGATGTTTATCCTTTATGCATCTTATCTTGCTTTGATTAACGGTAGCATTATAAGATGATCTCTCACCAAAATTATCAAGAAGTGTTCTCCACGAGTATGCACCGCTATGCGAAAGTTCTTCGTCTTTGAGACACCACGTGATGATCGGGTGTGATAGGCTCTACGTTCAAATACAACGGGTGCAAAACAGTTGCGCACGCGGAATACTCAGGTTAAACTTGACGAGCCTAGCATATAACAGATATGGCCTCGGAACACGGAGACCGAAGGTCGAGCGTGAATCATATAGTAGATATGATCAACATAGTAATGTTCACCATTGAAACTACTCCATCTCATGTGATGATCGGACATGGTTTAGTTGATTTGGATCACGTAATCACTTAGATGACTAGAGATGTCTATATAAGTGGGAGTTCTTAAGTTAATATGATTAATTGAACTTTAATTTATCATGAACTTAGTCCCGTAGTATTTTGCAGATTATGTTGTAGATCAATAGCTCGCGTTGTTGCTTCCCTATGTTTTTATATGTGTTCCTAGAGAAAATTGTATTGAAAAATGTTAGTAGCAATGATGCGGATTGGATCCGTGATCTGAGGTTTATCCTCATTGCTGCACGTAACAATTATGTCCTTAATGCACCGCTAGGTGACAGACCTATTGCAGGAAGCGGTATGCGACGTTATGAGCGTTTGGCTAGCTCAATATGATGACTACTTGATAGTTTAGTGCACCATACTTAACGGCTTAGAATCGGGACTTCAAAGGCGTTTTGAACGTCATGGACCATATGAGATGTTCCAGGAGTTGAAGTTAATATTTCAAGCAAATACCCGAGTTGAGAGGTATGAAATCTCCAACAAGTTCTATAGCTAAAAGATGGAGGAGAATCGCTCAACTAGTGAGCATGTTCTCAGATTGTCTGGGTACTTCAATCGCTTGAATCAAGTGGGAGTTAATCTTCCGGATAAGATAGTGATTGACAGAATTCTCTAGTCACCATCACTAAGTTACTAGAACTTCGTGATGAACTATAGTATGCAAGGGATGACGAAAACGATTCCCGAGCTCTTCGTGATGTTGAAATCGACGAAGGTAGAAATCGAGAAAGAGCATCAAGTGTTGATGATTGACATGACCACTAGTTTCAAGAAAAGAGCAAAGGGAAAGAAAGGGAACTTCAAGTAGAATGACAAGCAAGTTGTCGCTCCCACGAAGAAACCCAAAGCTGAACCAAAGCACTGAAACCGAGTGCTTACACTGCATAGGAAATGGTCACCGAAACGGAAATACCGAGATATTTGGTGGATAAGAAGGATGGCAAAGTGAACAAGGGTATATTTGATATACAGGTTATTGGTGTGTGCTTTACTAGTGTTTATAGTAGCCCCGAGTATTTGATACTTGTTCGGTTGCTAAGATTAGTAACTCGAAACAGGAGTTCTGAATAAGCGTAAACTAGTTGAAGGGCGATAACGATGAGTGTTGGAAGTAGTTCCAAGATTGATATGATCATCATCGCACACTCCCTATACTATCGGGATTAGTGTTGAACCTAAATAAATGTTATTTGGCGTTATGCGTTGAGCATAAATATGATTTGATCATGTTTATTGCAATACGGTTATTCATGTAAGTTAGAGAATAATTGTTGTTCTATTTACATGAATAAAGACCTTCGATGGTCATACACCCAATAAAAATAGTTTGTTGGATCTCGATCATAGTGATACACATATTCATAATATTGAAACCAAAAGATGCAAAGTTAATAATGATAGTGCAACTTATTTGTGGCACTGCCGTTTAGGTCATATTGGTGTAAAGCGCATGAAGAAAACTCCATCCTGATGGACTTTTGGAATCACTTGATTATGAATCATTTGATGCTTGCGAACCGTGCCTTTTGGGCAAGATGACTAAAACTCCGTTCTCCGGAACAATGGGACAAGCTCTTGACTTATTGGAAATAATACATACCGATGTATGCGATTCAATGAGTGTTGATGCTCGTGGCAAGTATCGTTATTTTCGACCTTCACAAAATGATTTGAGCAGATATGGGTATATCTTCTTGATGAAACATAAAGTCTGAAATAGTTGAAAAGTTCAAAGAATTTCAGAGTGAAGTAGAAAATCATCGTAACAAGAAAATAAAGTTTACTGCGATCTGATCGTGGAGATAAATATTTGAGATTCTGAGTTTGGTCTTCAATTAAAACAAAGTGGAATAGTTTCACAGCTCACGCCACCTGGAACACCACAACGTTATGGTGTGTCCGAACGTCGTAACCGTACTTTATTTTGATATGGTGCGATCAATGATGTCTCTTACCGATTTACCACTATCGGGTTGGGGTTATGCATTAGAGACAGCTGCATTCACGTTTAATAGGGCACCATCTAAATCCGTTGAGACGACACCATATGAACTATGGTTTAACAGTAAACCTAAGCTGTCGTTTCTTAAAAGTTTGGAGTTTTGATACTTATGTGAAAAAGTTTTCACCGATAAGCTCGAACCCAAATCGGAGAAGTGCGTCTTCATAGAATACCCAAAGGTAACTATTGGGTACACCTTCTATCACAGATCCGAAGGCAAGTTTTTCGTTGCTAAGATGGATCCTTTCTAGAGAAGAAGTTTCTCTCGAAAAGAAGTGAGTGGGAGGAAAGTAGAACTTGATGAGGTAATTGTACCTTCTCCCTTATTGGAAAGTAGTTCATCACGTAAATCAGTTCGATGGATTCCTACACCAATTAGTGAGGAAGTTAATGATGATGATCATGAAACTTCAGATCAAGTTGCTACCAAACCTCGTAGGTCTTCCGTGAGCAAAATCCGCACTGAGTGGTATGGTAATCGTGTTACGGAAGTCATGTTACTAGACCATGATGAACCTACGGACTATGAGGAAGCGATGATGAGCCCAGATTCGCGAAATGGCTTGAGGCCATGAAATCTGAGATAGGATCCATGTATGAGAACAAAGTATGGACTTTGAATTGACTTGCTCGATGATCAGCAAGCCATGTTAAATAAATGGATCTTCAAGAGGAAGACGGACATTGATAGTAGTGTTACTATCTACAAAGCTCGACTTGTCACAAAAGGTTTTCGACAAGTTCAAGGTGTTGACTACAATGAGATTTTCTCAAAGCTGTAGCGATTCTTAAGTCTGTCCGAATCATGTTAGCAATTGCCACATTTTATGATATCGGCAAATGGATGTCAAAACTACATTCTTTAATGGATTTATTAAAGAAGAGTTGTATATGATGCAACCAGAAGGTTTTGTCAATCCTAAAGGAGCTAACAAAATGTGCAAGCTCCAATGATCCATCTATGGACTGGTGCAAGCATCTCGGAGTTGGAATAAACGCTTTGATAGTGTGATCAAAGCATATGGTTTCTCTGAGACTTTTGGAGAAGCCTGTATTTACAAGAAAGTGAGTGGGAGCACTACAGCATTTCTGATAAGTATATGTGAATGACATATTGTTGATCGGAAATAATGTAGAATTATTCTGCAAAGCATAAAGGAGTATTTGAAAGGAGTTTTTCAAAGAAGGACCTCGGTGAAGCTGCGTACAAATTGGGCATCAAGATCTATTGAGATAGATCAAAAACGCTTGATAAATTTTTCAATAAGTACATACCTTATCAAGATTTTGAAGAAGTTCAAAATGGAACAGTCAAAGAAAAGTTCTTGCCTGTGTTGCAAAGGTGTGAAATTGAGTAAGACTCAAATCCTGACCACAGCAGAAAATAGAGAATGAAAGTCATTCCCTATGCCTCAGTCATAGGTTCTATAAAGTATGCTATGCTATGTACCAGACCTATTGTATACCTTGCTCTGAATTTGGCAAGGGAGTACAATAGTGATCTAGGAGTAGATCCTTTGGACATTGGTCAAGAACATCCTTAGTGAGGACTAAGGAAATATTTCTCGATTATGGAGGTGATAAAAGAGCCCGTCGTAAAGAGTTACATCGGTGCAAGCTTTTACACTGATCCAGATGACTCTAAGTCTCAATCTGGATACATATTGAAAGTGGGAGCAATTATCTAGAGTAGCTCCGTGCAGAGCATTGTAGACATAGAATATTTGCAAAATACATACGGCTCTGAATGTGACAGACCCTTTGACTAAGCTTCTCTCACGAGCAAAACATAATCATACCTTAGTACTCTTTGGGTGTTAATCACATAGCGATGTGAACTAGATTATTGACTCTAGTAAACCCTTTGGGTGTTGGTCACATGACGATGTGAACTATGGGTGTTAATCACATACGTATGTGAATATTAGTGTTGAATCACATGATAATGTGAACTAGATTATTGACTCTAGTGCAAGTGGGAGACTCAAGGAAATATGCCCTAGAGGCAATAATAAAGTTATTATTTATTTCCTTATATCATGATAAATGTTTATTATTCATGCTAGAATTGTATTAACCGGAAACATAATACATGTGTGAATACATAGACAAGCAGTGTCACTAGTATGCCTCTACTTGACTAGCTCGTTAATCAAGATGGTTATGTTTCCTAACCATAGACATGAGTTGTCATTTGATTAACGGGATCACATCATTAGGAGAATGATCTGATTGACATGACCCATTCCGTTAGCCTAGCACTTGATCGTTTAGTATGTTGCTATTGCTTTCTTCATGACTTATACATGTTCCTGTAACTATGAGATTATGCAACTCCGTTTACGGAGGAACACTTTGGTACTACCAAACGTCACAACGTAATCGGGTGATTATAAAGGAGTACTACAGGTGTCTCCAAAGGTACATGTTGGGTTGGCGTATTTCGAGATTAGGTTTTGTCACTCCGATTGTCGGAGAGGTATCTCTCGCCCTCTCGGTAATGCACATCACTATAAGCCTTGCAAGCAATGTAGCTAATGAGTTAGTTACGGAATGATGCATTACGTAACGAGTAAAGAGACTTGCGGTAACGAGATTGAACTAGGTATTGGATACCGACGATCGAATCTCGGGCAAGTAACATACCGATGACAAAGGGAACAACGTATGTTGTTATGCGGTTTGACCGATAAAGATCTTCGTAGAATATGTAGGAGCCAATATGGGCATCCAGGTCCCGCTATTGGTTATTGACCGAGAATAGTTCTAGGTCATGTCTACATAGTTCTCGAACCCGTAGGGTCCGCACGCTTAAGGTTTCGATGACAATTATATTACGAGTTTATGAGTTTTGATGTACCGAAGGAGTTGGAGTCCCGGATGAGATCGGGGACATGACGAGGAGTCTCGAAATGGTCGAGACGTAAAGATCGATATATTGGACGACTATATTCGGAGTTCGGAAAGGTTCCGGATGATTCGGTATTTTCGGAGTACCGGAGAGTTACGGGAATTCGCCGGGGAGAAGTATTGGGCCTTATTGGGCCCTGCGGGAAAGAGAGAGGGCTGCCTAGGGCAGGCCGCGCGCCCAAGGCCTGGTCCGGGTGGACTAGGGGAGGCCGCACCCCTTCCTCCCTTCCCTTCCTTCTCTCCTACTCCTACTAGGAAAGGAGGAGTCCTACTCCTGGGAGTAGGACTCCCCCCTTGGTGCGCCTCCTCCCTAGGCCGGCCACCTCCTCCTTGCTCCTTTATATCTGAGGCAGGGGCACCCCATGATACATAAGTTGATCTACGGATCGTTCCTTAGCCGTGTCACGGTGCCCCTCCACCATATTCCACTTGGTCATATCGTCATGAGCTTAGGCGAAGCCTCGCGCCGGTGAAGTCATATCGTCAGCGAGCTTAGGCGAAGCCCTGCGTCGGTGGAGCATCATCATCGCCACCACGCCGTCGTCTTGTGGAACTCATCCCGACGCTTTCTTTGGATCGGAGCCCGGGATCGTCATCGAAATTTGAGCGTGTGCGTAACTCGGAGGTGCCGTGACGCTCGGTGCTTGGATCGGTCGGATCGTGAAGACGTGCGACTACATCAACCGCGTTGTTATAACGCTTCCGCTTTCGGTCTCACGAGTGCGTGGACGGACACTCTCCCCTCTCGTTGCTATGCCATCACCATGGTCTTGCGTGTTCGTAGGAAATTTTTTGAAATTACTACGTTCCCCAACAACTTTGGCGACGGAAGGGGGGGGGGGAGTTGACGAAGTTTTATGTGAATAGCATGGTAACTCACACATTGCAGACCTGATAACTTATGAACCTTATCCTGATAACTTTGGCAACGAGGGGGAGTTGATGAAATATCCCCTCGATAGCTTTTGTGTCAATAGTATGGTAACTCATACATCGTAGACCTGGTAGCTTATGTACAAATATCGTGGTGGCTTTTTTGACCCAAAAAAACTAGTGTAAACATACCTTCGATAACTTTTTATATGAATAGCATGGTAACTCACACATCGCAGACCTGATAACTTATGCACCCCATCCTGGTAACTTTGGCAACGAAGGGGGGGGGGGGAGTTGACGAAGTTTTATGTGAATAGTATGGTAACTCACACATCGCAGACCTGATAACTTATGCACCCTATCCTGATAACTTTGGCAACGAGGAGGGGGGGGGGAGTTGATGTCCCCTCTATAGCTTTTGTGTCAATAGTATGGTAACTCATACATGTACAAATATCATGGTGGCTTTTTTGACCCAAAAAAATAGTGTAAACATACCTTCGGTAACTTTTTATATGAGGGGGGAGTTGATGGAGTATCCCCTCGGTAGCTTTTGTGTCAACAGCATGGTAACTCACACATCGTAGACCTGATAATTCATGTACCCTGGTCTTGATAACTTTGACGATGGAGGTGTGTGTGTGTGTGTGGGGGGGGGGGGGGGGTGGGGTTGATAAAAAATCCCCTAGGTAACTTTTGCGTGAATAGCATGGTAACTCATACATCGCAGACCTGATAACTTATGTACCTGAATCTGATAAGAAGGCATAGAGGAGTCTCTCTATACATTCACACGTATAGTACATCATCATTTATGTAGTGGATTTTTTATATAGGAAAATACCTTTCTTTTTGTCATCTGACAATGATGAGAATGGAGTTTTAAAAGATTTTGTTTTCAAGTATTGAACAACAGTGTAGGTTGGTGTAATGGTTGTTGGTCTTGGTATTAGGCGTGTCCTTGCTGGTTGACGCAGGTTTGAATCCCTATAATCGGGGGGAGAACGGGAGAAGCGGGAGCCATCGAGGGGAATCGTGCGGATCTGTCGCTAAAATCCTGCCGTACAGAAGTTAGTCGCATCCTTCTTTGAAACATATATATTTCGCAAACATGCTTTACTCGTGTTCTCTTGTGCGGCAATTGTGCAAACAAAAAGTCGTAGAGGTATTGGCATGCAAATAAATTTAATGCACAAACGCCAACTCCAGATGTCCCTATAATCCCAAGTTCCCAACGACGGTGAAAAGCATCGTCTCTAGTATCTTGCAGACGCAGCGCCCAAAAGACAGCTGGACTCTGCCTTCCCTCCTTTTCATCTCTTCTGCCCGTCTCCCTCCTCGCTGAGATATCAAGAAGAGCATGGTCGAGCAGGTAACGAAGCACATGTGCGCCTCTTGCGCGCCGACGGCCGTGCCGGCTATGAACGAGCTCGAGGAGACGGCGGAGCTGCCGTCCGGGTGGCTGCAGATCGCCACCACCTCCTCCGCGACCAAGAGAAAGCGCCGGCGAGCGGGGACACCAGGTAATCAGCTAGTTTACACCGATGCATACACGGGTAGGAAGTTGCCGAGATTTGTTAGCCTGCATTGTGTCTGTGGAAAAGCTAGCACCTGACATGCATCGACCTCGCGGCGCGCAGACCCGGACGCGGAGGTGGTGGCGCTCTCGCCGCGGGCGCTGCTGGAGCGGAAGACGTACGCGTGCGAGCTCTGCAGCCATGGGTTCCTGCGGGAGGCGAAACTACAGACGCACCGGCGGTGGCACGGCGTGCCGTGGGAGAAGCCGCCGGCCCGGAAGCGGGTGTTCGTGTGCCCGGAGCCCAGCTGCGCGCACCACCACCCCTCCCACGCCCTCAGAGGGCTCGCCGGCGTCAAGAACCACTTCCGCCGCAAGCACGTCGCCCCCCGCCAGCGGGCATGCTCCCACTGCTCCGGGTCCTACGCCGTGCACGAGGGCTACATTGCCCACCTCAAGGCATGCTGCGCCCGCCTCAGCTACCCCTGCCGCTGCGGCCGCGTCTTCTTCCGGTACGTAATTTGCTATGTGATTCTTGGAGCCCGGCGCCCCGGCCCTCTGTAGTATACTAATTGGTGGCCTTGTCTCCAAATGCGGTGCAGGGTGGACAAGTTTGCAAAGCACCAGTACAAGTGCAGCGGCGGCCCTCCTCAAGCGGACGCGTCGTCGGCGCCGGTGTGCGGGGCGTTGTCGGAGCCGCGGCAGCCGGCGACATCACTGTCCCTGTCAAGCTTCGCCAGCCCGTCCAGCGACATCCTCATCGGCGGGGAGATTCGCCCCGGCGACGCCGTGGCAATGCGGAGCCCGACCGCCCCCACGTTCCACCGGTTCTTCGATCAGGTGCTGCCACCCGACATCAGTTGCGTCGGGCACGACCTCGAGCTGCGGCTCATACCGCCATCGTGCCACGCAGCGCCGCGCTCACCGCCGGCGCCCATCTCGCGGGGAGACGACGACGCCATCCAGCTGCAGCTTTCCATGGCCCTATGCAGCTTGCCATCTTGGACTGCCGCTTAGTTGCTTTCATTTTAGCGGCGCGGCGAGGCGCGGCGCAATTAGATGATGCGAGAGTTCTGAGATGATCGAGCTGCATAGTACTTAGTAGTTTTAATGTGCATGCATGAAATCTTTCCCAATTGGCTTTTTTTTATAGTATCAAAAGTCAAGTGTACTGACCGAAATGGACGCGCTGCTGCATGCATGCACATGCAACTGGACAAAATTTAACCAAAAACATGGTTGAAGAACCGGCTTTGGAAGCGTTTTATTTTTATTAAAACCGGCTACGGTTAGAATTAGAGAACACCTCATTTTATAGCACTACTAGTGTTCAACTATTCATACGAGAGACATGCATGAACCATAGCAACCTCTAGAAAGAGACGACACCGGAGACCATAGTGGCACGCTGGGACACGGTGCAACAAACAGACAGCAAACGCTGTTGCATAGGGCATCTCCACCGCTAAAACGGACATGATATCCATGCATAAACATCCGGGACATGATATCCAACTGTGTATCTCAAACGGCCGGACACATTTCAAACGGAATTAGAACAATCCGAACAATGTCATGCAAACCCAACATTCATGAGATTCTCGACATACTTCATTAAACAAAACATAGTTCACGAACCGGCTTAGCTAACTGGAGGCGTTTTATTCTTATTAAAAAAACCGGCTACGATGAGGATTAGAGAACACCCCATTTTGTAGCACTACTAGTGTTCAACTGCTCATACGAGAGACATGCATGAACCATAGCAACCTCTAGAAAGAGATGAGACCGGAGACCATGCTGGCACGCTGCTACACGGTGCAGCAAAAAGACAGCAAACACTCTTGCATAGGACATCTCCAACGCCCACCGCTGAAACGGACATGATATCCGTCCGTAAACATCCGGGAACATGGATACAGGAGGCAAATATCCAACCGTGTATCTCAAACGGCCGGACACATTTCAAACGGAATTAGAACAATCCAAACGATTTCATGCAAACCCCACATTCATGACATTTTCGATATACTTCATTAAACAAAAGTGTCCAAAAGTTAAACTAGTCTAAGGTTTTGTTTGGATCTATGTGTTAGAGTTAGTTTGAGCTAGTTTGGCTCAAATAGCCATAAAGAATTCAAACATGAGGGTTAGTTTGAGCTAGTTGTATCTAAACCACCCAAAAAAGCTATCCCACCCAGAAAAGCTATCCCACCCAAAAGGTGCTAATTGGAGCTAGTTCTCCTAGTGCATTATTGTCAATCTATCGCTGTCATCCAAACACCTCTTTGACTAGAGTTAGTTCAGGGTTAGTCATGAGCTTGAAACTAAGTCTAACCAGTAGCTAAGTTAGAGTATTCAAACAGGGCTTCAAGTCCTTGTTATTCCCCATGCTTGATGACGCAAGGTACAAGCGCTCCAGCTTGTACCCTACGGCATACTAAAGGGACACGACGACGCCCAGGATTCCATGGCGTTTCACGGTTCACGCTACAACGGTCATACCATCCTTCAACGGAAGGAACAGAAAAGCATTGTTTGCCAGAGATGACTCGTGATTCGAGAGAGCCGCTCGTACCGGTCGTATCGTCCTTGACAAAAGTAACAGAAGGTCTTGATTTCCAAGACGGCCGTTAGTAGAAGCTAGCCGCTTGTACCAGTGGTCATACCAGTCTCTGACTTCACCGGCAGGTTTGGGAAAAAAACTCAAGGCGACTAATGGTACTAGGGGCGGTACGACCGCACGCGCTCATACCATAGGCCGTCGATCAGTCCGTTTGCGCTATTCTTTCTAGATTTTGTTTCGATTTCTCTAACTTCTTCTATAAGATTGATCTCGAGAATATCAGGGTTCCTAACTATTATATAAGGCCAAGGATCACGTCCCTTTGTCTCAGTTTCAATCTAATTATTTAATACAAAGGTATTTTAAAAACAAAAAAATAATAATACAAAGGTGTTTTGTTTACAGGTGTGCCTTTTTTTTGCGAGAAAATTTCTGATCTATTCATCTTCAATTATGGTAGTACAACGAATACCAGAAATAATAAAAATTACATCCAGATCCATAGACCACCTAGCGACGACTTGAAGCGAGCCGAAGGCGCGTTGTTTACAGGTGTGCCTCAATGGGCAATTCCCGGCTGAGAAGAAAAGGACGGACCAAGGCATGTATTTTTTTATGGGGGTATTTAAAAAGAAAACAATGATCAAAACAGGGCTTTAAGCGCAGTCTCTTGGCTCTTATTGAAGTAGCAATTGTCAAAATTAGTGTAACCACTAAACTAAACTTTGCATCTCTCTCTCTCTGTGTGTGTGTTTCTCTCTCTCTCCCGCAACCGAATGCTAATCTAGTCTAGGTCTCTAGCCTTGCATAAATATGTGATGTGCTCTTCGTGCAATGTAGTGTGTCTTCTTGTGTTTGTGCTTTTCGTGACAGAAAATGGTGTCGTCTTGCCGAGGTGTTTAGCGCAAGCCAGGTCCGTGGATTGGAAGTAGAAAAGCCTCGGGTCCTTCCCCATTTTGCACTGCCAGCTCCATTTTTGTGGTAGCCATCAAAGGAGGGAAACAAAGATGGCACGTCAAACAGTTGCCTCTTCCGTGAAAGACAAACCCCGAGAGGTTGCCACAGCCTGAACCAACAGACGGCAGCTCCTGTGCAGCAGCCCGGCCGGCCGCATGCATGCATCTTGTCGCTTTGTCCACAGGCTCTTTGCGGTCTCCTCTCTCGTCGTTTCCATCGTTTGACGTGTTTCGTGTCATCGAGATCACATATCTTGTACCCCCTCCGTTTCTAAATAGTTGTCTTTCTAGAGATTTCAACAAGTAACTACATACATCCGTTGCCATATATACTACATACATACGGAGCAAAATGAGTAAATCTATACTCTAAAACATGTCTACATACATCCATATGTTATAGTCCATTTAAGATGACTAGAAAGACAATTATTTAAGAACCGAGGGAGTACAATATCTGCGTAACTCGGTCCGTCTGTAGCCATGCATCAAAGGAGGCAAACAAGGGATGAGCGTTCGTCAACCGGTTGATTGCCTCCTATGAGAAAATAGGAAAGAGACCTCTGAAAAGTTGACATGCAGCCTGCTCAGGGGTCGCAAAGAGGTTTTCACAGGTCTGCAGCAGCCTTGCTACATCTACTGTGCACCGGCCAGCATCGCATATTTGTCTTTTTGCACGGGCTTGCAGTGTACTATCTGCGTGCGTGCATGCATGCATGGTCTACTTTCTCTTGCAGTTTACACGATGGCTCTTCTTGTGGGAGTACAGGGCACGGCCACGGAGTTCTTCATTTTCTGAGTACTATAACCATTTAATAGAGTATGCGATCATTTTATAGAGCACTGTTGCCATATCGCATGCAGTATATATGGATGTCGTTCAAGGTTACAAAATAAACTAGTGGTACTAGCTAGTGTTAAGACGGATGTACACATGTACACTTGTCTTATGTCTAAAACCGTCGTGTTATTCCATGTGATAGTATATATGGATACCACTACCGCCTTCCACCGCGTTTATACTAGTACTCCCTCCGGTCCTTTTACTCTGCATATTAAGTTTATCTGCAGTCGATCTCATCCAACTTTGACCAAGTTTATACAAAAAATTATTAACATTCACATAACAACACCAATATCATTAGATCCAGCTTGGAATATATTTTTATATTATATTTATTAAATATTATAGATGTTAATAATTTTTAATATAAATTTGGACAAACTTAACAAAGTTTGACTTTCGGCAAATCCAATGTGCAGAGTAAAAAGGACCGGAGGGAGTACTACCTCCGTCTTGGTTTATTGTCCCCTCGTATTTTATGTCAAAATTTGACCTTAAATTTCACTAACAAAATGTTAATACATGTAAACAAAAATATATCATTGAAAACTATGTTTAAATACGAATCCAACAACATAATTTTTTATGACATGTATTACTGTTTTTTTTGTTAAATCTATGATCAAAATTTGGCACTAAATATTAAACCAGGACAGAGGTAGTAGTAGTACTTCATCCTACACTAGCAATGAAGGTTTCTTTAATTTTGCCCAATTTGGTGCCCTACGCCCCTACCCCCACTAGTGGAAAAACAGGCTTCCGTCCAGCCCCATAAGTCGCGAAGCTGTAGGAACCGCGACTAATGGGACCTTTAGTCGCGGTTCTGGAGGTGAACCGCGACCAAAGGCCTGGGCCCAGGCGCTCGTTGGCCAGGTGGTGCACGTGAGGGGCTTTAGTCGCGGTTGGCCAGACAACTGCGACTAAAGGTTTTCGGGCACCTTTAGTCACGGTTTGCCGTGCCAACCGCAACTAAAGCCCTCCCCTATATATACCCATCCGAGCCAACACTTAGCCATTTGGAGCCATTCTCTTCACAAGTGGGTGTAGGTTTGCTTTTGGTTCCTCTTATGCACATAAGGTGTTTGATGAAATGCCCCAAGAGCATGAAACAAACATGACATGAAGTGTTGGAGCCACACTCTTCGATCATGGTTAGCAACTTGATGAACCTTTGATGTGTCAATATGCATGTGTGTAGTTCATTGTTTAATTTATATTGTTTGTAGCTAGTTAGTTTAACAAATGCATGATGGTTAATTATATATTTTATATTATAATAATGCAGATGAATCGGCAATGGATGTACGGTAACCGACTCTCCGTGAGTTCACTACGGGTTTGAAAGATTTCCTCGTAGTGGCTAATGCGAACAAGCGGGGGGTTTGTTATCTGTCCATGTGTTATCTGTAAGAATGAGAAGGGTTACTCTTCCTCAAGAGTTGTTCACATGCATCTGCTTGTAAGGGTTTCATGCCAAGCTATAATTGTTGGACCAAGCATGGAGAAAGAGGGGTTATAATGGAAGAAGATGAAGAAGGGGATGATTTCATCGATGAAAGCTATCTTGCTCATTTCGGTGATACTTTCATGGAGGATCTGCTCAAGGTGAAGGGAAGGTGAAGAAGAGGCACGTGATGATCCCGTTGATGATCTTGGTCGGACCATTCTTTGATGCACGGAGACGCCGCGAACCGAAAAGGAGAGGGAGAATTTGGATCGCATGTTAGAGGATCACGTAAAGGCGCTGTACCCGGATGCGATGATGGTCTGAAAAAGCTGGGCTGCACTGGATTTGCTGAAATGGAAGGCGGAGGCGGTGTAGCTGACTCGGCATTTGAAAACTTCTTTGAAAATGTTGAAGAATATGTTTCCAAAGGATAACGAGTTGCCCGCCAAAGACGTCTGAAGCAAAGAAGGTTGTCTGCCCTCTAGGTTTAGAGGTTCAAGATACATGCATGCATCAACGATTGCATCCTCTACCGCGGTGAATACGAGAATTTGAATGAATGCCCGGTATGCAATCGCATTGCGTTATAAGATCGGAGGCGATGACCACGGTGACGATGTTGAGGGCCGAAACCCGTGAAGAGGGTTCCGCCAAGGTGATGTGGTATGCTCCTATAATACCACGGTTGAAACGTCTGCTCAGGAACAAAGAGCATGCCAAGTTGTTGCGATGGCACAAAGAGGACCGTAAGTCGGACGGGAGTTGAGACACACCGCAGATGGAGCATAATGGAGAAAGATCGACAGATGGTTCAAAGATTTTGCGGTGATGCAAGGAACATAAGATTTGCTCTAAGTACGGATGGCATGAATCCTTTTGGCGGCGTAGCTCCAGCCATAGCACCTGCCCGTGACTCTATGCATCTACAACCTTCCTCCTTGGTTGTGCATGAAGCGGAAGTTCATTATGATGCGGTGCTCATCCAAGGTCCGAAGCAACCCGGCAACGACATCGATGTGTACCTAAGGCCATTAGTTGATGAACTTTTACAGCTGTGGGGTGGTGTCCGTGTGTGGGATGAGCACAAACAAGAGGAATTTGACCCTCTGACGTTGCTTTTCAGAACCATCAACGATTGGCCTGCTCTTAGTAACCTTTCGGGACTGTCAAATAAGGGATACAATGCATGCACGCATCGCTTACATGAGACCGAAAGTGTACATTTGCCAAATTGTAAGAAGAACGTGTACCTTGGGCATCGTCGATTTCTTCCGAAAATTCATCCAAGAAGAAAGAAAGGCAAGCATTACAACGGCAAAGGCAGATCACCGGTCGAAGCTCGCGGAACGACCGGTGCCGAGGTATTTGATATGGTCAAGGATTTGAAAGTCATCTTTGGAAAGGGTCTGGCGGACAATCAGTTCGAAGGGAGCCGACGGGCACGCAGCCATGTGGAAGAAGAAATCTATATTCGGGAGCTAGAATATTGGAAAGTCCTAGATGTCCGCTCTGCAATCGGCGTGATGCACGTTACGAAGAATATTTGCGTGAACCTCCTAAGCTTCTTGGGCGTGTATGGGAAGACAAATGATACAAAGGAAGCACGCCAGACCAAAGAACGTTTGAAAGACCCGGATGACCGGCATCCGGAATGGTTTCAAGGTCGTGCCATTCACGCTCGACCAAAGAAGAGAAGGTCATCTTTTTGAATGCCTGAAAGCGGTATGAAGGTTCCGTCTGGATTCTCGCCCAATATAAAGGGAATAATAAACATGGCGGAGAAAAAGTTCCAAAACACGAAGTCTCCACGGCGCACGTGATTATGACGCAATTGCTTCCGATTGCTTTGAGGGGCTCTGCCGGAAAATGTTCGAGTAGCCATTGTGAAGCTATGTGCATTCCTCAATGCAATCTCTCGAGAAGGTAATCAATCCGAAGTTCTACCACGGTTACAGAGCGATGTGATCCAATGTCTTGTCGGTTTGAGTTGGTGTTCCCGCCATCCTTCTTCAATATTATGACGCACCTCCTGGTTCACCTAGTCGAAGAGATTTTCGTTCTCGGTCCTGTATTTCTACACAATATGTTCCCCTTGAGAGGTTCATGGGAGTATTAAAGAAATATGTTCAGAACCGTGCTAGGCCAGAAGGAAGCATCGCCAAGGGCTATGGAAATGAGGAGGTAATTGAGTTTTGTGTTGACTTTGTTCCTGACCTTAAGCCGATTGGTCTTCCTCGATCGCGGCACGAGGGGAGACTAAGTGGAAAAGGCACGATCGGAATGAAATCAACGATATGTATGGACGGCCATTCTCGATGAAGCACACCACCTTTATCTTGACCAATTCCAGCTTGGTGGCTCCGTGCTTTGAGAAACACAAGAATATTTTACGTTCGACAACCCGGGAAGCCCGAATCCTGGATTAGGAAGGCCCACATGGAGACTTTCGGCAGTTGGTTGAGAAAACATTTAATGAATGACAATGATGTTGTAGATAAGCTGTACATGTTGGCTAAGACACCATCTTCGACTATAACGACTTTCCAAGGGTACGAGATAAATGGGAATACATTTTACACGATCGCCCAAGATAAAAAGAGCACCAACCAAAACAGTGGTGTCCGCTTTGATGCAAAGCAACCGAGAATGGGCAAGAGGTCACATATTATGGTTACATAGAGGAGATATGGGAACTTGACTATGGACCCTCCTTTAAGGTCCCTTTGTTCCGGTGCAAATGGTTCAAGCTAACGGAGGTGGGGTAAAGGTGGACCAGCAATACGGAATGACAATGGTGGATTTCAACAATCTTGGTTACCTTGACGAACCATTCGTCCTAGCGAAAGATGTCGCTCAGGTTTTCTATGTGAAGGACATGAGTAGCAAACCGAGGAAAGCGGAAAGATAAGAAAAGCGATCAAGACATCATGCGATGATCCAAAGCACCACATTGTTCTTTCGGGGAAAAGAAACATCGTGGGAGTGGAGGACAAGACAGACATGTCGGAAGATTATAATATGTTTGCTGAAATTCCGCCCTTCAAAGTGAACACCGACCCAAGCATTAAGTTAAATGATGAGGATGCTCCATGGATACGGCACAATCGTAAGCAAGCGAGGACACAAGGGAAGAAATGATGTGTAATAATTTATTGTACCAAACTTTGTTGAATGGATCATGTGAATTATATTACCCGTGATGTGTTTGGTGTCCATTTTGAATGATTCGAGATACCACCGATGATACATGAAATTTGGAGTGATTTAGTGAGAAATGGCGGGAAAAATGGGAGCAAAAAAGTGTTTTCAAATTTGAAAACTAATGGCACTAACAGAAAGTTTATAATTTTTCTAAAACTAAAAGCAAAAAGAATTAAAAAATAAAGCAAAAACAACAAAAAATAAATAATAATGCAGAAAACTAAAATAGCAACAATAAGTATTTTGTTGTAAGTAGAAACAAAATAAAATAAATAAAGCAACAAAGAAAACAAAAAAGTGTTTTCAAATTTGAAAACTAATGGCACTAACAGAAAGTTTATAATTTTTCTAAAACTAAAAGCAAAAGAATTAAAAAATAAAGCAAAAACAACAAAAATAAATAATAATGCAGAAAACTAAAATAGCAACAATAAGTATTTTGTTGTAAGTAGAAACAAAATAAAATAAATAAAGCAACAAAGAAAACAAAAAAGTGTTTTCAAATTTGAAAACTAATGGCACTAACAGAAAGTTTATAATTTTTCTAAAACTAAAAGCAAAAAGAATTAAAAAATAAAGCAAAAAACAACAAAAATTAATAATAATGCAGAAAACTAAAATAGCAACAATAAGTATTTTGTTGTAAGTAGAAACAAAATAAAATAAATAAAGCAACAAAGAAAACAAAAAAGTGTTTTCAAATTTGAAAACTAATGGCACTAACAGAAAGTTTATAATTTTTCTAAAACTAAAAGCAAAAAGAATTAAAAATAAAGCAAAAACAACAAAAATAAATAATAATGCAGAAAACAAAACAAAAAAACTGGAAAAAAATAGTGCCGCCATGGACCCCCACGGCCCTGAATACGACTAGAAACCCTACATGGGCGAGATTCAGGCCCGCAGGAGGCCAAGTAGGCCCCACAGGCACAAAGCTAGTGATGATTAGGCCGAAGCCTGCAGTTGAGAGGAGCTCGAGAGGGTGGGCGCAGCGCTTATAAACCACTCTCGAGCTCTCTCAACTAGCGAGGTGGGACTAAACTTTTCGACGCAGGGCAACACAAGGCCTTTAGTCGCGCGGTTGGGCGGGCGACCAGCGACTAAAAGGTACCCTTTAATCATGGTCGCCTGCCCAACCGCGACTAAAGGGGGCGGGATCGCAAAAAACCGCCAAAACCCTTTAGTCGCGGTTGGGCGGCGACCATGACTAAAGGTACCTGCTAGTCATGATCCTCGTGGCCAACCGCGACTAAAGGGTGAAACCTATAAATTCAAGCCCTCGACGCCGCCCGCCGTTTCTCGATCGCTGTTCGTCTCTGCGCGCCCTCGGCGCCGCCCGCCGTCGCCGTCGCCCTCGACGCCGCCCGCCGTCGCCCTCGCCCTCGGCGCCGCCCGCCGTCGCCCTCGCCACCGCGGTGAGCACCGCCACCAGCGCGTTATCCAGCGCCGTCGCCGCTCGTGCCACTGCGGCTGTTGCATACGCCGCCGTCGCTCCGCCCGCGGCCCCGTCTGTGCTCTCGCCTTCTTCAGCGGCCGCAGAGCCCGCACCTCGCCGGGACCACGTCCGTCTTGCCCGCTACCTCGCCGCCCCAGCTGCCTCCTTGTCGCCGGTGGCAGCGCCGAGCCATCGCTGGGCTCGCCCGGTGGGCGCTGTGGCCGCGCCCGTGAGCCCTGAAGTCCGCCGCCCTTACGCCCGTTAGGCCCCTCAGCCCATCACAAGCAGGGCCCGCGCCCCTGAAATGTAAAGAAAAAAAGCAGGAAAAAAATATATTAATTAAAAATATATTAAAATATATTAATTAAAATCTGTTAATTCCAAATAACTGTTTAAAACTTTGAAAAATCATATTAAATAAACCGTAGGTCGGATCAAAAACTTTATACATGAAAGTTGCTCGAGCAGCGAGACGAACCCGAATCGCTACCCACATACATGTCAGATGCCTCTAACTATCTGAACATGGAATTCTCCCCTCCGGTCTTCTATCTCGACA
Organism: Aegilops bicornis; assembly: GCA_021605145.1. Classification (NCBI taxonomy): domain Eukaryota; kingdom Viridiplantae; phylum Streptophyta; class Magnoliopsida; order Poales; family Poaceae; genus Aegilops; species Aegilops bicornis. The sequence goes on from CM038674.1 coordinate 165,910,478, forward strand.
CAGTCCTAACCGGGAAAACATTCCCGGTTGAATCCCCCCTTCACCTTTATCGTGTAGCCATATGTTAGGTCACTCCCGGCACATCATATTGCCCCCTCTTCTCTCCGGTAGACCCCGAGACCGATGCCGCCCCTGTGATCGACTACGTCGACAACGACCCCCCGCCGTGCCCGGGCAACCAGGCAAGCCCCCCGGTGGCCATCCCGATAGCGCCCCATCCGTGAAGACGTGGTTGGCTGTTGTCCGCGCCTCCCTCTCCGGGTGTGTTGTCCTCGCCTCCCCTCTCCGTGACGCCGTCGTCTGCCGCCCGTCTCGCGCTCTACCGCGACACCCTCTCCCACCCTTCCTCGCCCCTCCTTTTGCCACCGCCCTTTCGCCACCGCCACCGCCACCCCTTCTTCACTTAATTAATTTGTTTTTACTACATGTTTTCGGGTGACATAATGGCGGACGATAGAGCTGACCGATTATGGACAACTATGATCCGGACGGTGAAGCACATATGTTCGGCATCATAAACGGCGATATTCAATATGTGCCGACCGGAGAAGAAGAAGATGATATCTCTTCTTATCTCGAACCTTGACGGTGAAGATGAAGGGCGCCGTCAAGAAGAAGATGTCAAGAAAGCGTCGATAAACGACGATCTTCAAATGGAAGTAGCAACCACCTCCGGCGAGGTATATATATACATTGAGCCTCTGGTGATACAAACTAACTGATTTGAATAAATATGTGTGCACTAACGCGACTCTCTTTCTTATTTTAGCCCTCGGCGGATCGTCGAAACAATCGAGTACGTCGTCAAAGCGTGGCGCAACCAAGACGATGAAACAAGGAGAAACATGCACCATCGAGGTTGTCGACAAATTACCGGCAGGCAGCTGGAGCCCGCAAGAACGCCACCAAGTTTGTCGACCAATGCGGAGCCATTGTTAGAGACAACGTCTCGATCACCGTCGAGGAGTGGAATGAGCCAAAGAAGGCACGAATTGATGGTTTCACTTTTGTCGATAAGAGAACAAAAAAAGATTGCTTCAAGAAGCTTATGGAACATTTCGTTCTACCTCCGGAATACAACAAATTCGATGAGGAGGGTAACAAGATTGAGGAAAACAAGGAGAGGAGGAGGCTAGTCAAACAGTTCGCTCTTCATAAGATGGCCGACGCATTCCGGAAATTCAAGCAAAATCTAGCCCGTGACTTTGTCAAGCGAGAACAAGACTCCGGATTTCAAAGGACAATATGAGAAACTGAAACATGATTGGCCAGAATTTGTGAAGCAAAAGAAATCGGAGCAGTTCATTGAAATATCGAAAAAATAAGGAAAATGCGGCTAAGAAGGAGTACAATCATGTTATGGGGCCAGGAGGGTATCGCATTTTGGTGCCTAGGTTGGAGAAGATGGAGAACGAGATGAGGGCGCGAGGAATCCGTCCAGTGCGGAGGGATGGGACCCAAGGGCCAAAAGCTGGTGAATGCGGGCATGGGGAAACGCTGAACCCGGAGACAGGGGAGTGTGTTTACCGGGCAAATTAATTAAACCCACCCAAGCCCTTATTGGCGCAATGAAGGATGCTCAACGAGGGGAAGATCAAGTTCAACAGAGAGAACGACGCTACCGACAAAAGCCCTCGGGAATCCTGAACACGGAGGGCGTGTACGAGGCATGGGGCACATTCCGTGGAAAATAGGGTTCCCCGGGGCGATGACCCGTCACGATTCTGAAGCCGTAAGAGAAAGATGGATCGGGAATCGGATGTTGTGGGCGCGGTTGGCATCGGAAATGGATGTGATGAAGAAAACCATGAGTGTACTAGTAGTCGAAAGAGATGCAGCTCGAGTGCGGCATGAAGATCATCCGGCGGATCTCGGAAGCCAGCGGCGGAGAAGCGGCGTGGCTTCCACGGAGGCCCCACCGGCTGGTGCAGATGCACCGACGATCGAAATTACTGCCTTTGGAGCCTCCGGTGGTCGAAATTACTGCACCGGAGCCTCTGGTGGTCGAAATTACTGCACGGAGCCTCCTCGCTACCCGTGGGCGATATAAAGGAGATGAAAGAATGTCATCTGTATTATCCTATCGGGAACATGTCCATGAAGGTAGCCATCGGCGATGCTTTACCATGTTTACAGGAGCACTCCACCACAACAACCCCATTCAAGATGGCTATGCTCGTGTCACGGTGGAGGACATAGTCCAAGGGTTTGAGGACACGGAGATTGACATTGCTACACACGAAGGGAGAAAAGACTTGGAGATGTCAAGCGCCATTTCATTCTATGGCAAAAGAAGTTTATCAAGTTTCCAGGCGAGGCGCCAAGGACAACAAGTCCACCCCCCTACGGTGGTGGTGGTGGTGGTGGTGGTGGTGGCGGTTCACCTACACCTCAATCCACGTCGGCCGACGCCGCCCCAGTCCACAACGTCCGGCGGGTGATCAGCCGCCGCCCCGATCCTCGTCCGGCGGGTGATCGAGACGCCGCCCCAATCCACCTCCGACAAAGAAGCGAAGCAGTCCTGGATTATTAACCCGGACCCTTATGTACCTAAGACCACAAAGGTACCGGAGCCATCATCAAGCCTCTCCCCACAAGGCCTTGGGAACGTAGTGCCGAGGAAGTCGGCAGCGACGCGGCTGCTCATTATGAGAAATGGAAGGCGGACTGCAAGAAGAAAAGAGAGCCCGAGCCCAAGCCCGGTATATTACGATGAGCAAAAGAAGTGGGCTAAGTCATTTTTGAGCACACCGTCCCAAGCCGAAGAATCTGCTGACGACTATGCACGTGAACTTGTGAGCAGGCACTCATGTTCAAGGAGAACAAAGAGCGGAGAAGGCGAAAGTAAAAAGCGGGAAACAAGTTGCCCAGCTCGGGAACAAAGTAAACAATCGATTGCCCCGCTTATAGTGGAAGCCCGGATGCCCCGAGATCATACAAGCTGCGACGACATGGATTGGTATGAACGAGTGCCGAGAACAAGCGGCCAGCTTAGGTATTACTCTTCGTGAACTGTTAGGCCTTGATGAGGCGCCGATGAAGGATGTAGTAATTACATATGTCAAGAATGGGCCTCTCGTCGAGCCCTGCGAGAAAATGATCTACTGACCAAATGAAAGGTCTGCTGAATTGGTACAAGGGTTACATAAAAAATAAAACGCCAAAGAATATATTTATGCGGAAGTTAGACATGAGCATCACTTCAAACATTACTATGTAACAATTGCACCGAGTGAATTGTTCCAGCTTTTCAATCTGCTGTGAGCTCGACAAATCTATCATCGGTTGCTACGTTACGTAAGTGATTTATTAATTTCTACCCCATCTCGTTCATATTGCCTCGCACTATATATATGTCCTAACTATATTGTTGTGTCCGCTATTATACATGCGTAATGAAGTTTAAGGAATGCGAGTAAGGAACATCCATGATGTTGGGTTCATTGACCCACACATCGTTAATGGATATGTGTTGGAGCGTCACCCCACCGACATGGAGGCGGACACTGTGGCAGTTTCTTACAAAGCAGGAACTCAAAAGTGATATTCTATTTCCTTACCATTTTGGGTGAGTGTTTACATCTTGAGCACATTAATTCTCTTTTGTTTACTCCATGCATGGTATGTGGCGGCTAATCGATGAGTTATGCATGACGTCGTGCATGTATCGTGTCCGCATGAGTTCCACCGATTCTGCTAGTAATTAAAGTTAACACCTCGTAATGTCTCGTCCACGACTCTCACGAATATGGATCCAAAGCTTTGGGCCGACATGAGAAGAATGCTGCGAAGTAATTATTTTCATTCATTTTGCGCTCTATATCGATCGGCCTATTTCGTTTCATTTCCTAATATCAAGTAACTAATAACTCTCTTGTTCACTTAATTTTCTTTGCCTCGTAGGGTTTGGAGACGGTTCGTAGATACAAAGGTCGGTGAATTCAAAAAAGAGCTAGAATTCAAAATGTTAAAGCCTAAGAATGCTGGGGATATTCAGCCACCGGAGACCAATCTATGTGGATACTATGTTTGTGAGAGGATCCGGAGATACACCTCTGAAGCGGGTTCCGAGTGATACCAATGCTCGGAGGAATAACCTCCGGTTGATGCTTAGTCTAGAAGCTCGCTTCCGACCACTTCAAGAGGAACTAGCTGGATGGTTCAAATAGGAAGTCCTCCATCCTAAAGGAGAACACTATTACGAGGACGTAGAACTTTATATGGATTAAATCATGTATGGAAACTTGTTCAAAATTGTATATGGTCATCCGATGATATTGAATATATATTGTATATTCCTCTTGAATTCTTTTTGGTTCTAATTTCAAATTTATTTGAGATTGTACATTCATATGCATGTATGTAGTACCGTAGAATATATGAAACTCCTTCAAAATTAAAATAAAGCACAAAAGAAATAAAACAATACAAATTAAGCAGAAAACAGGTTTAGGGGGTGGCTAAAACCCTAAACCTGTGGCGGCCTTTAGTCGCGGTTGGCGGAAGAACCGCGACTAAAGGTCCTCCGCCTTGACGGCCGCTGGCGCCCACGTGGACGGGCCTTTAGTCGCGGTCCTTAAGCAGCCGCGACTAAAGGGGGGGGGCTTTAGTCGCGCTTATTTGGTCGCGGTTGCGCAACCGCGACTAATGGCAGTTGCGAACCGCGACCAAAGGCCTTTTTTCCACCAGTGCCCATCGTGTATCCATCTTCATTAATTGTCACCACCTGAACATTCATCCTGGCGGCCCAGCATAAATGAAGTGTGAGCAAATGATTAACCCAAATTTTAATGCTGCATGCGAAGCATCCAAACCTTAAATGAACGGCGAGTTGCCTACCGTTGCAAAAGTTTACTCTTGCAGCGAGACAAGGTGGCGCTCATAGATTGTGTCGTTCAATGCGACTCAAGACCACCAGGTCTCTCCCTCACCATGCGTCTCCTGCATTTATTTCACCCCATGCAACAATAAACCGTGCAGGCCATTGCATTCAAGGACAGCCCGACTGAGAAAACTTAATTTCAAACGTGTAAATTTGGTTTTTACACATGTCTTGCATAATACTCTCTTCATCCGGAAATACTTATCGAAGAAATTGATGTATCTAGATATATTTTAGTTCTGAATACATCCATGTTTATCGATTTCTCTGACAAGCACTAATAAAAAAAAGGGCCATTTGTCCCGGTTCATAAGGCCCATCTGTCCCAGTTGTAGAACCGGGACTAAAGGGTTGTTACTAATGCCCTAGACCTTTAGTCCCGGTTCTTATACCAACCGGGACAAATGAGCCTCCACGTGGCCGCTCCGGCAAGCCCAGGCAGGAGGGCCTTTGCACCAATAAGCTTCCACGCGTCAGCATTTCAGGGGCTGGTTTTTTTTAAAGGAGGTGGTTTAGGGGTTTTGGGGGTTAATTTAGGTTGTTATAGGTAGCTAATAGAGAGATGTGTCCTCTCTTATCTCCGTGCTACTGCTATACTGCTATTTCTAAACATGACTTAGATTGAAGTGAGGCAACATGTGGTGCATGTCGAAAGTAATACTAATCCTAACTTGATCAAGTTTGGATTGTACTACTTTCGACATGCACCACATGCATGTTGGCTTCACTTCAATCCAATCCATGTTCATTTCACCCATAGATATATAATAACTCTTCATGCTCGCATCATGCATCATCATAATAACAAGTTCTACTAATCATCATACAACTTCTACTCGTTATTAATAACGAGTCATACGATCATCATCCGGATAGTCATCGAACCAACCCTACTTAATTGTTCTTAGCACATGATCATCAGTATTATGCAGGACCTAAATACCCTATTTAAGGTAAAATAGCATAAAACAATATAGACCCTGACTCTCCATTATGGAGAATGGAGATCATCCTGTCTCCAATTCTTGCGCGGCGCTTCCTTTTGCTTCCAAGAACCTCCTTATGACTGTCCATACATTTTTTTCCATTCTCTGATTAGCATGTCTCCACTTCTTTTAGAAATCCGATATGGACAGTCGAGATTCGTAGGATAACCTGGATATATGTTCAAAACATGAAGGCTGCCATTCTGATACATCAAATGAGGCACAAATTCCTCTAGGATTCTCTGTTGAAAAACATAGTAATAACTTCATAGTTAGCAATGATGTACTAGTTTTAGAAGTATGCAAAAGATGCACGGATGTCGTAATAGTAAAAAATCTTACCAGGGTATCTCCATGGTAGTTACCGTAGTTCAACACATGCACTAGTGGCACGTATTGACCATAATGTTGAGGAGTTTGATTATAGATATTGTAATTCTCAAGATCAGCACAAAATCCGACCAGATGGTTTTTCTCCTGATAAGTTAACTCGGAGTTATCGGTGTAGTGGGTTTCGTCTACCATGTTCCGCACATTGTTTGAACAATCAAAATAAGCTGTCAATGGAAATAAGCTGTCAACTATTTTGAAATAAACAATATAAATTAGTTAATAATTAACTATGTTTGAGAAACTCACATAGCGGTAGAACTGGAGGCGTATCAACGAGGACCCAAATGTCCATATTGTCTTGGTCGATGTCAGGATCACCAAGATCCATGGTGACAAGCATACCCTCATCAAAAGCATACATCTTGCAAAATGGTTCCCAATTTTTGCAACCAAAATGGGTTACGCTCTCAGCATTATACAGATTTACTTCAAAATCCACATCATGATGGGTCCTTAGGTGAATTTTCTTCGTTTCAAAATTTTCATGGTCTTCAAAATCCATCCTCTCCAAGACATAGCGTCTTGCATGGCATGGGATAAGCTATACTCGAATTGTAAAAGATGAAAATTACACGTTAAAATAGTTGAAGTCATGCTTAATTACGAAAAAAACACTTGTCGCCATTGCGTACCGTTTCAAAATCGAAGGTCTCCTCGAGCTTAATGCTGAAGCGCCGATCATCGTCCAGGTGAGGCCTGTCGCACAAACCTCGATCGTCGTGGTACCAGCCGCACTCCCCCGGGAGACTTTCGTCCTTCGATGACAACATCTCCTACATTCATAATTCAAAGATTAAACTTGTACAATTAAATATATGTACTACAAAAACTAAATTAGATCATATTATTCATCACGGGTTGACTATCGGTTTGTCGAGTCTTTTCTTGAAAACTCTTAAATCGCAAAATAAAGTAGTATTCAAATTAGAATGCATTCAATTATAAGCAAAACTACATCATCTCCATGCGTCCATACATCATTGAATATTATCACTAATACACCTCGAATACTATCATACATATAGCATCGCCAGTACAGCTAGAACCGTAGCGCCCGGCGGGTATCGGCGCCAAGCGGTGGACACCCAAAGAGAAGGAACCATCACAGGATCGCTCGGTGAGATCCTCAAGAACCTGCCGGTATTGTCGAACCTGCCCTCCAACGCAACCATGTAGCGACGGACGTGCTCGTCCTCCTTGGCGACACGGTGACATACCACCTCGCGGTGTGCAGAAGCCTCGGCACCAAATCAGCCCACGCGAACGCCACCAAACAAGGATCGGGTCAACGACGGGCTAGCTCCTCACCAACCTACGCCCCCCGGAAGGTAGCACCTCCCAAAACTAGCCCGGCGGAGCCCAGTCCCGGACATGGCCCCTCTGATCAAGCCGGCCTCCTCCGCCGAGTCGACGACGAGGATGCGGGATAGGTATCGTCGACGTTGATGCGGGAATAATTGCTTTAACTAAAAAAATAAACTAGTTCTATTAATTTCCTTGCTAAAAATAAACTACTTCTATAGTAAAATAAACTAGTTTTGTTAAATCAACTAGTTCAACTACTAAGCACTTACTATAAATAGAATAAAGTAGTACTTACTAAGTAAAAATAAACTAGTTCAACTAGTTTTATTATTTTTCTAACTAATTATATTAAACACTTTCTCTTCTTATTCTATGAACAAAATTACAACTGAAAAAAATCATAAATATTCTATGAACAAAATAAAAATTCTATGAACAAAATTACAACAGAAAAAAATCATAAAAATTTTATGAAAAAATTGACATATTCTTTGCATATATGTGAACACACAAACATTTGCATATTCAACAATAATATCACCAAAAAAATCTATGAATAGAAAAAAATTCTAATTTTTGCATATTATTCATTTATGAACAAATTACAACAACTCAATTAACTACACATCTAAACTACGCATCTAAATTAGGAAATTCATATATGGAGCTCTCACTACGCAACAGGGCGGCGATCGACGAGGAGGCAGGGCACGGGGGCGACGGTGAGGGGCGCGGCGACGGCGACGGTGACGGCGACGTTGAGGGGCGCGGCGACGGCAACGGTGAGGGGCGCGGCGACGGGCGCGGAGGAGGCAGGGGGCGGCGACGACGACGGGGAGGGGCCCGGCGACGGGCGGCGAGGAGGCAGGGGGGCGCGGGGCGGCGACGGCATCTGGGCGGCGCGGGACGGCGTCGGGGGCAGGGCGACGGCGAGGTGTAGAGGGGCAGCCTGGCGGCGTCGTCGGGCGGGGAAGACGAACTGAATGAAAAATTTCGCAAGTGCTAGTTATATAGATGAAGCATTGTTGCCTTTGGTCCCGGTTGGTGGCACCAACCGGGACTAAAGGGTGGCATTGGTACCGGTTAGTGCCACGAACCGGTACCAATGCACCCTTTTAGTCCCGGTTGGTGCCACCAACCGGGACCAAAGGCCTTGTGCTGCTGCGCCCGTGTCGAAAGTTTAGTCCCACCTCGCTAGTTGAGAGGGGCGCGCAGTGGTTTATAAGCCCCACTGCTGCACCCCTCTCGAGCTCCTTTCCATTGCAGGCTTACGGGCCTAATTGACACTGCTATGCCTGATGGGCCTACTGGGCCTTCTGCTGGCTTGAATCCTGGCCCGTTGGTTGGTTTCTAGTCGTATTCAGGCAGTGGTGGCCTAGTAGGTGGCATATTTTTTATTTTTCCCCTGTTTTTTTGTTTTCTTTTTTGCTTTATTTATTTTGTTTTGTTTCTACTTACAACAAAAAAACTTATTTATTTTATTTTATTTTGTTTCTAATTACTTATTTATTTCACTTTATAATAATTTGTTTTGCTTTATGTTATTAAAGTTTATTTTATTTTTTATTATTTGGTTTCTACTTATATATTTTATTAAAGTTTATCTGTTTTAAATATCTATTTTAAATATCTGTTTTAATCAAAACCAGATTTTGTTAATTTTTTTGCTATTAATGTTTTAACAAAAATTACTTTGTTAGTATAAGTTGCATAAATTTTATTTAAATTTAGTTTCAAAAATACTAGAGGTTTATATAAGTTTTTTAGTTGATCATAACAAATACTATATTTTTTATTATTTTTCATGCATTTACTGCTTTTTTGAGCTATAAGACTCGGAAATTGAAAAGCATTTCAAATGAACTCCGAAAAGGTTGAAAATTGGCATGGTATCATCATTTCACCCACATAGCATGTGCAAGAAAGTTGAGAGGGTTACGACAAAAACTAGATGCACTTCGTGTACAAAACGGATAATCTCTTTCGAAGTATCAGGGTTTCGGACGAAAGCTCATCTGTTATAAAGGGATTTCATTTTTTTGAACTTATTTGAACTCCATAGTTTTTCTGTGTTCAAAATGCACCATTCAAAGCCACATCATTAATTTTTAACCCTTTCTGACTTCATTTGTTATTTTTCATGCATACGTACTGTCGGGCAATTCGTTATCCTTTGGAAGCTTCTTCTTCAATATTTTCAGTAGCTTCTCAAATCCTTTGTCAGGCACAACATTCTCTGCCTTCTACTGCAGCAATTCCAATACGGTACCGAGCTTTGTGTTTCCATCTTCGCAGTTGGGGTACAACCCTTTTTTGTGATCCTCTAACATGCGATCGAACTTCAGCTTCTCCTTTTCACTTTCGCACTTTTCCCTTGCATCAACAATGACCCGACGGAAATCATCATCGGGCACATCGTCTGGTTCCTTTGGGTCTTCAGCTTCCTCTTGATCTTCAGCTTCCCCTGTTGCAGCATCACCGTATTCAGGGGGCACATAGTTGTCATCGTCCTCTTCTTCTTCGCTGTCTTCCATCATAACCCCTATTTCTCCGTGCTTCGTCCAAACATTATAGTGTGGCATGAAACCCTTATAAAGCAGGTGGGTGTGAAGGATTTTCTTGTCAGAGTAAGACCTCGTATTCCCACAATTAGGGCATGGACAACACATAAAACCATTTTGCTTGTTTGCCTCAGCCACTTCGAGAAAATTATGCACGCCCTTAATGTACTCAGAGGTGTGTCTGTCACCGTACATCCATTGCAGGTTCATCTGCGTGCATTATATATAATTATATGTGTCAAAAATAAGAAAATTAGACAAGTATCTATCTAAAGTAAAAAAAAAACTCTTTCAGAAAGAAGATAAGAACAAGAGGCTCACCACGGTGGTGCCGGCGACGAGATCGGCGCGGACGATCAACGACGGTGAAGACGAGGACAGGGCGTGACGGACCGCTAAACCTACACAAATCTCGGAAAAAATGGAGCTCGGAGGTCGAGCTTCGAGAGGAGAAAGCTTAACTAGTGTGGCTCGGGCATTTCATCGAACACCTCACATGCATAAGAGGTGAGCTAGAGCACCCAAATGCCCTTCCTCGCCAGCCAGCAAAAAACAGAGCACTGTGAAGTGCTCTGTTCGCCGGTGATGGGGTATATATAGGCAACTCATTTGTCCCGGTTCGTGATTGGAATCGGGACAAAAGGCCATCCTTCTGTCCCGGTTCCTGCCACGAATCTGGACCAATGGTTGTGGGCCAGGAGCGAGGCACATTGGTCCCGGTTCGTGCCAAGAGCCGGGATAAATGGGCCCAGACGAACCGGGACCAATGCCCACGAGGGCCCGGCCGGCCCCCTGGGCTCACGAACTGGGACAAATGCCTCCATTGGTCCCGGTTCGTGGCAAAACCGGGACTAATGGGCTGGCCAGGCCCGAACGAAAGCCCCTTTTCTACTAGTGAAGTATTTCTGGCCGAAGGGGCTATCTTAAAAATATTTAGCATACTGTAATACTAATTTGTTCATCTAGTTACAAAAAGACTGCATTCTCACAGCTAAAAAAACATTCTGGGCATAACCAAGGAATACGAATTGCCATGCAGTCGAGAGTTAGCAAACCTTTGAAACATAGTATTTTGACTTTAAAACATAGTTTTACTCTTGTTATTTTGTGGAACAGTTCCAAGCTGCCCCAAACATACACCCATCATATGTGTAGAAACAAAAAGTCCTTAATTTCTAGGAGTGGCCTACAGCGTGACCGTCGCGCAGCGCACATGCAGCTGCAAAAACCTCAAGACGGTGGAAACCTCAGTGCCTCCTTTTTTGTCTGTCTTCACTCCAAGACTCTGCCTTTCCCTCCCCATCTCTCCTGGGAATGAGATCCTCTGACTTAGATCGATCTACTGCAGAGGGAAGTAGTACGCCCTGCGCCATCCGTTGGTGATCTAACGACATTCGCTGGTGGGGTACAACCAAAGCGCTCTTTCGTTCGTGCCCACACAAACACAAGCGGCCCAAGCGGCCCAATCCTACGTCATGATTCATCGCTCGCTTGAGCTCTCGTCTCGCTTCTAAAAAAACTCTCGCCTCGCCTTACGTTCGCCATGGGGACGAGCAGCTCCGGCAGGATAGCCGTGGAGGAGGCGGAGCCAGCCCCTGCCCCGTCCAGGGTGTGAACGCCACGTAGCCGCTGCCCCGTCCAATTGCTGCTTGCATTTGGTCTTGCTGTACGAATTTCTTCAGAGTAACAACAGAAAAGCTCTGTATGACTGAACTAGTGTTCTACTATGTTGTGGTTCTGCTGTAGAAGCTCTGTTGTTACTCTAGTTCTGCTGAATTGATCAGATTTGAATGGTACTTATACATGTGCAAAGTTGAACAGACTTAAATGGCAAATGCTCATGCTTTCTTGAATGTTTGTTATGACTGAAAAATAGTTCCAATAAACTACTTGTGCCTTTGCAGAAAAGAACAAACAATTTGTGTGTGTGTGTAGAATCGAAGAGAACTGAATTGAACGCAACTGATCGGCAACTTAAATGTAGATGTTTGACAACATTCGGCATAATGTGAAAGGTGCATAATCCATGCCATGCTTCTGCAAACACTTCCCCAACGGCCTTTCCCATTGCAACATCTTGATCTGTATAAAATGTTTTAGGCCCCTTTCCTTTATGAGCTATTAGAAAGGCCTCAAACAACCACTTGAAGGACGCAAATGTTTCATCATATATGAGAGCAGCACCATAAACTACAGTTTCTCTAAAATGATTGAAACCGAGGGAACTTTGTTAAATAATCCCTTTTGTCTTCTGATCGAAGACCCTCATTTGCACAAACAAATCTACATGATGTAATCTTGCCATCTCTTAGCCTTTTGTTTGTATACCTTTTTCTTGCTTCAAATCCTTTCTGTCTACTGTAGGTAAGCCAAAATGACCAAACCTCATCTGAATTCTATGCCAACATGAGGTACTTAAACTAGGCAATACTACTCTGTAATATAAAAATAACATGAACATTAGACTTGTGGAAGTGTATAGAAAATATTGGAAGTAATACCTTCGGAAAAAGATTATTACAAGAGAATAAGCAAACAGTAGTGGTGATTGGGACCAACATGGATTAGGTGCTAAGGTAATTCTACAAAATACAGAACATGGTAATGAGTCATAAGTATTACTCCATGCCTTGGAAATAATCACATGAGGACAACAATGTATCTCTTGAATCTATAGATTTCACTACTATGCAGGGTATCTACAGATTTCACTACTATGCAGGGAATCACTACAGATTTCACACTGTGTCGAACTTCAGGAGGACAAGAAAAAAATCAGGAAAATTTACTTATTGGAATTAGAATCATGGTGTGCTGTGTTAGTCTCGTTTTCCACCTAGGTTGCTTCTTCCATCAGAAAAAGGGGTTCCTGATCAGAGTTCAGCAGGCTGTTCTTCCATGAGAAAAAGGAAAAAATGATCAAGTTCTAAAATAATGGGATGCTGGAACGTCGATCAATTTTATTCATGTGTTAAGCGTCGAGAGAAAGGACTGTGGAGACTAACCTGAGATTGGCGTTGGCGAGCAGAGCAGCAGTCCCCGCCGGGCGCTAGCGATCTCCTTCCGGTGAACTTTGCCGCCGTTTCTGTAATCCTCGCGCCTTTTTCTGTGGCCTCTAGCGCCCTTTTCCCCTCGCTTCCCTCGCTTGCGTCGCGTTGGGCCGCATGGGCCGGTAGTTTTGCTGGCAAACTGAGCGACAGAGCCCGTTCTACGTTCCTGCCATCGGATGGCCAATGGACGGCGCAGGGCGTACTACTTCCTTCTGCAGTAGATCGATCTAAGTCAGAGGATCTCGTTCCACAAATTGGTAGGCCGCGGTGCGCATGCTCCTACAAGGGCGACCGTCGTGGAAACTGCAAGAGAAAGTAGACAATGCATGCACGCAGATACACTGCAAGTCCGTGCACAAAGACAAATACGCGATGCTGGCCGCGGCACGGGAGGCTGCTTGAGCAGCTGCTGCAGACTGTAGACTGTAGAGCAGACTAGCTGCATGTCAACTTTTCATAGGTTTTTCATTTTCACATAAGAGGCAACCGTTTGACCAACGTTCTTGCTTGCCTCCCTTGATGCCTACTACAGACCGACCCACACAGGTTGTACTACCAGATACGTGAAACAAATCAAGCGATGCAAACGACGAGAGACAAGCGACAACATGCATGCAGAGGTGGTGGTGCTTGCCGGTGGGGGAGAGCATGACGACGGCGACCTGGGCGTCGCAGAGCACGGCGAGCTCCCGCGCCTTCTTCATGATCCCCGACCGCCGCTTGCAGTAGCTCACCTGCCTGCTGGTCGCGTCCTCGATCCGCTTTATCTCCAACTTCCCCAGCCGCCCCATCTCGACCGACCGATCCAGCAAACGCGCGCGCGCGCACAGGCCGCCGCGGGCTAGCTGGGTGAGGTCGACCGACGCAATGTACGACGGGGGGAAGAAAAGAGTTCGGCCGGCTAGCTTCTTCTTCAGCTGGCTGGCTGGGTTTGGTAGAGAAGAGTGGTGGTGGACTGGTGCCGACTGCCGAGTGTACTCTGTGTCTGTGGCTTTTGGGGGAGGTGCATGAGCAGGAGCGCTACTTGCTGTGCAAGTCCGCATGCACAGAAGCCAAATATGCATGGATGGCGCGTCAACTTTTGGGGGTTTGTTCGTCTTTCACGGAAGGAGCGACTGTTTGACTTGCGTGTTTATCTGCCTCGTTTGATAGCTAACCACGAAAGGGAGCTAATTGTACAGAGGCTCTACTGGCACGGCAGCTAAAAACAAGATTTTAATTGTGTGCAGTGTAGCATGCTAGTGCGGCCGGCCGATCTCACATGGTGAAGCACCAATATGGTAGAGACTAGAGAAACAGTGCCACTCTGTCGTCCAAAGACTTGCCACACCTCCCGTTTGACCGACCGTGTGAGACGTTACCACGAGCAACTGAGGAGTAAGATCTTTTGAGATGATACACCAAGAGTCCATGACACGCTGCACGGCATTGTGAGCGTCATGTTCCGGGCTATTTAACTGCTAATCACACACCATGTCGGGTGCTCCTTCCATGGATGACCGCAGGTGAGCAGAGCTGCAGAGGCCAGGCTGCGGTGCAGGGGCAGCGAACAGAGCAGACAGCCCGGGGCAGGTCATCCTGTCACCGGCCGGCTCGTCCAAAGCACACACAAGAACCAATCCGGAGTCTCCGCTGCATGATCCGCCGTATCACCAAAGTCTGAAAGGCTGCATGCAGCCAGCCACTTTCCTTCTTCTCCCTCCAAGGCTAATCTCATGGCAAAATTTCGTCTTTTGACCCTTTTGCGATACAGATTCAGGATCTGACTCCGGTTAGGATTTTTTTATTTAACCCTTTTGCTACCGCTAGGGGATCTGGCGGTAGGGTTAGACAGCCTACCGTCAGGGCCCTGGCGGTAGGGTGTGACGGAGGGGGACGGCGGCCGTTTACCCGAGCTGACGTGGATAAGTACCCTACCGCCAGATCCCCTCGCGGTAGGCTGTCTAATCCTACCGCCAGAGCCCCTGGCGGTAGGGTGTGGCTGGGTTTTGCAGTGCAAACCTTCTGTAACGAAATATGAAAGGGCCCTGGCGGTAGGTTCACCCTACCGCCAGGGGGGCTGGCGGTAGGATGTCTGACCCTACCGCCACAGACCCAGGCGGTATGGTCCTGTGTTTTGTTGTTTCAAATTCAATTGTTTGCTTCTTTTCAAAATCAATATAACAACAATATCATAGATCTTAAATAATTAAACTTGGGCATCACATACACATTAACAAAACTTGAAGATAATATTGTTTCACAAATAGTTTCACAAATAGCAAACAGAGTTCAACTAATTAGAAAACAGAGTTCCACATAGACACACAAGTAGCAAACACATCGTTCCACAAATAAGCTACAAACGGAGTTCCAACACACAAGTAGCAAACACGCCGTTCCACAAACGGAGTTCCAACTACAAGAGCCAACTATCGAAGAGCATAATCAGTTGCTCCTTCCCCTCTTGGAGGTACGATCCTCGTTACTCTTTGAACGAGTCTCTTCAGTCTTCTTCTTGGGCCGTCGAGTAACCGGTCTCTGGAAAGGGTCCGGACTCAGCAAATCCTTCTTCTTCGGATTCCTCTTCGGCAACTGAGGTGGTTGAGATGATTGAGTTGGTAGAGGTCCATAATCTTCATCGCACTCCTCCTCCCCGTTGCTCTCATCCTCCTCATCCTCCTCCTCCTCCCCTTCTTCATGTGTGGCCTCCTCCTCCTCCTCCTCCTCCTCATCCTCTTCCTCCTCCTCCTCGTCCTCAACCAACCTAGACGACGAGGGAACATAGCTCGATGAGCCGATGTGACCCTGTGTGGCTACATGCCGATAAGCTTCAACCGACCCAGCTCCAGCACACCCAAGCAGCCCTACTAGCTTGCGACAACGCTTCACGAACTTCTGCACTCACAATGAAACAAGGGCATAATAAGTATCAGGTTTATGATTGTAAGTGAACAAGATGCATCTGTTCCGAGGAGGCTGAAATTGTACCTTCATCGTCCCACTCATTTTGTTCTCAGGTTGTACGCTCCCGGGGGCATCACCTAGTGCATCTGAGGCTTCAAAGATGCATCTGTTTAGCTCACCAGACTGCAACGACATAAGTCAGTCACGATGACGAATACAATAATTTAAATAAAACCGTCGGTTCAAACTTACCACTCTGTTGATGAGGGGTGCAAACTCCCTAAATTCACTGTGCATGTATCTGATGCCGATCTGGTAGGCCTCTTCCTTGGGGTCATCCCTCTCCAGCTCCGCTGATGTCTTCCTCCGTCCACCTAGGCCTGAGACGAAGACGGTGCTTCTGGCCATCATCGTACCACCTCATGTGTCGGTCCAGGTAAGCATCCCAGTCAGTCACTTTCCTCTCCACGTCTTTCCGGTACCTCCGTCGGTTCCACTCCGTCACATGAGTTTTATGCTCCTTTCCCCAGTCTGTGATCGACTGATTCTTCTGCCGGCTCATCCTGCAAGGCATAGGCCACAAGAAACATCATAATAAAGTCGCCACACAATGAAATCATGGGCACGAAGAACAAAGAGCTCACAGGTGGAGCGCGTGGCCGCCGGTATCGGTGGGCGGGCCCGGTGGGGTATGCTGATACACCCCAAACTGCATGGCACCGCGGTGTGGCAAGTGCCACTCGACGGCGTACGCACAGATCATGGGCACGATGCACAACCAGAGACCACGGTCCTCATCGCACATCACGTTCAGATCAAAGTCCCATTCTCGGGCATGATACGGCCACCAGTTTACCTATTACATATACGTTGGTGAGTTCCCACTCTCGGTCAAAAGTGGAATCAAAGAGAAATGTGTTGAGCGAGATCATATACTTGCTTATGCGTCAAAGCGTCCAACTCATTGGTGTAGGTCTTGTACAAAGACTTGTTTAGGCCCGTGTAGAGTTTGACAATGTCCCACTCGTAAGCTACGGTGGGGTGTCGAGTCTCATCGCCGTCTTCGCTATAGGCACCCCATGGGCGTCTTGGCATCTTCTCCGGACGCCCCGTCGACAGCCGCTCCCAGATCCAAATGGAGAAGGCCCAGACAAAGCCACCCATATTGGACTTGTCTCCCGTCCTCTGCGTTGCGTCGTCAAGCTGCAAAAAATCAAATGAGGATCAGATATAACAAAATGTCATGGACCTACTTTCATAGGTAGGATATTAGATACTCTCTTACCGAACGATATAGGTAGGCGAGAGATGCGGTCCCCCAACTGTACCCTGCATCCCAGTCCGCTAGGAAGAACAGATACGACCAGCTGGCAGAGTTCCCGGAGCTGTCTAGAAACACAACCTCCGTGAGAAGATACCACGGGTAGGCCCTCGCGTACCACTCCACAGTCGTTTCATCAGCGTCTTGGGGGCATGTCTTCCGGTGCTCCGAGAGCTAGGGCAACGACACACCGGATGTACGGTTACCCTTAGCACCGGGGCAGCACCGATGAGGGTGGTAACCCTCTGCTGCCAGTTGGTCCTCTCCACTCGCCCGGTGAGTGCATGACCCTCGGTCGGCAAGGTAGTAATCATTGACCAATCCTCGAGGGTCACCGTCATCTCCCCACATGGCAGATGGAAAAAATGGGTCTCCGGTTGCCATCGGTCAATCAAAGCTGCCAGAGCCGCGTGGACAAGCGTCGGCGGCTAACGCCTGAACTGCAACACAAAACCCAACAGACGGGCTCTCATGAAGAACGAAGCGTAGCGCTCGTCGTAGTCCATATGCCCATGAACCCCGTGACCCCTCATGCGCAGTGGCTGGAGCATCTGTCAAAAAGTGAACGCCAAAAGTTAGGAAATTATTTTCATCAATCCAAAAACTTTGATCAATATTTTATTCATATTACTTACCTCTCCGTTCTCTATGAAACGGGCACGATGACCCTTGTCGAATGCGTAGTCAAGCATGGGGTACCGTGGGCCGATGTTGGCCGCAAGAGGTGCCCGCCTTAATAAAATTTCATAAACAAAAGCATCATAAGCATAAGCATACATAAACAAAAAATGAAATCAAATCATATCAAAATCATATCAACATGCATCATATCAAAATAAAATCTTAAGCATATTCCTCCAACAACATCTACTACACATGATGGATCAAATCATATCAACATGCATCATATCAGAAAAAAATCCTCCAACATGCATCATATCATCATATTTTTAAACATTTTTTTTCCAAACAACATCTTCATATCATCATATCAACATGCATCGTAAAACTACAATCAAGTCCTCCCACATGCATTACATCATAATTTTTTTACCAAAAAAAATTATGAACTAGGGTTCATCTTCACACTAACATATGAACTATTGATTAGAGTTCATATTCAATACCACTAGTTACTAAAGAACTAAGAACTAGAACTACAATCAAGCTAAAACAATCTTAGGTGAAAAAAAAATCCAATCTAAGTTCAAAAATATGAGGGATTTCAAGCAAATAATGCGTCGAATCGGAAGCAAGTTTGCAAAAACTAATTAGAGGGATTGGAGGAGCTTACGTTTCTCTCTTCGGGGCCATCTCGATCCGCAAAAACAATGAAGATCCAAGGGGGAGAGTGGATGAGATGAGAAAGAGAGAGAGAGGGGCGACTTGGGGAAGAAAATGAGGAACTGCCGACGGGGTGGAGGGGGAGGGGTGGGGAGCTGGGCAGGGGCGCGGGGTCTCGGGCGAAATAACTGCCCGGACCCTACTGTCAGGATCTCTGGCGGTAGGGTTAGACAGTCTACCGCCAGGTGCCCTGGCGGTAGGGTGCGACGGAGGGGGACGGGGGCCGCCTCCGCGTGCTGACGTGGATTAGTACCCTACCACCAGAACCCCTGACGGTAGGTTGTCTAACCCTACCGCCAGAGCCCCCGCTGGTAAGAAAAAGGGTCAAATCCCAAATTTTTTCCCAACTGGGGTCAGATCCTGAATTTGTATCGCAAAAGGCTCAAAACACGAAATTTTGCCTCATCTCATCTGGTTGCCTGCAAACAGGAGTACCACAGTTTTTACTGCTGGTAGTACCAATTTGCTTGCAGGGATAATACTATTGGCAACTGTCTAGCATCATGCTACGTACGTACATACAATCGTGATATCCAGGAAACAGTTCCAGTGAGAAAAATAGCTAGACATGAAAATCTAACGTGCAACGGACATGAAGGAGCTATAGATGTTTTTTTAGAATCACTGCCGCCGCTTTATTACTTAAATGTAACTAGGAATCTCGTCCGAAATAGTTGCCATAATGCAATCTGGTGGTATAGAAAACCAAACCTTACAAAGATCATCACCCAAACCTACTTTAGCTAATTTGTCTGCGACACTATTGGCATCTCTGTTAAACATCATGTCACGTTACATATGGGTCATGTTTATCTTAGTAGTTAGAGATAGAGTTTGTTTTGATTCTCTCTTATCTTTCTATCTCTTCTCCCGATTGTATCTCTCGATCGTTAGCCTACGATCGCATCTGTAACGCCACGAGACGTCTCTCATTCCATATCAATATAAGACATGCGGCTCTCCCTGTATGGAGAGAAGGAACGCTTCCACCACTTTCCACATGGTATACAGAGCCATCTTCTTCCATCTCGTCTAGTTATCCTTCTGCAAAAACTCGACTATGTCGACCTCCACCGCCGTAGTCTCCTCCGTCCTCAACAACAATGTTTCAAAACCTCTCACCAGATCGAACTATGTTCTCTGGCGTGCTCAAGCCGCTCCCAGATCATGGGCGGCCTCTTTGGATACCTCGACCAAACCATCGCCGAACCAGCAAAACACTAGTCAGCTAAACCTCCGAGGGCAAAGATCAGGTCGTCCCTAACCCTGCTTATGCTCCTTGGTTGATCCAAGATCAACAAATCATTGCCTATCTACTCTGCAATCTCTCAAAAGAGGTACTAGTCCAGGTTGCTTCCCTAGAGACATCTCATGCAATCTGGACAGCCCTTTCCAATATGTTCTCCGCCCAATCCCGCTCCAAAGCAAACCACGTTCGCATCTCCCTCACCACCGCCCAGAAAGGAACCCAATCTGCCGCCACATACTTCGGTCACATGCGAGGTCTTGCCGATGAGTTAGCTACAGCTGGCAAACCCATCACAGAAAACGAGCTCGTCTCCCACATCATCTCTGGCTTAGACATGGATTACCAACCGATCATCTCTACTCTTGATGTTCGCCCTGATGATGTTTCTGTAGATGAGCTCTTCGGCATGGTTGCTACCTTCGATCAGAGGGTGGAGAGGTTCCAGGGCACGGGCGCCGGCGCCTTCAAGTCGTCGGCCAATGCCGCATCACGCGGCCGTGGGCGTGGCTCGTCCAAGGGCTACCGCGGCAACGGTGGCGGCGGCGGTGGCTCCCGTCGTGATGGACATGGCGGCGGTGGCTACTGCCCCAACAGTGGCGGTGGTGGCCACTACGGCGACAACAGCAACCAGTACGGGGGTGGTGGCGGCGGCCACTACTCCAACAATGGCGGTGGCGGCGGCTCCAACTACAACAACCACCACCAGGGAGGAGGCCGACCCTTCTACAACAACCATAGGGGCGGCCAAAACAACTACAACAACAACTTTCGAGGGTATGATGAGTATGAGGGCAAGTGTCAAATTTGTAAGAAAACTAATCACATAGCAAAAGAATGCAAGTGGCGATATGCTGAAGATAACTCACGCAAAAAGAAAGTTGCTGCTGCAGCAAACACAAGCTATGGTGCAGATTCCAATTGGTATGTTGATTCTGGAGCCACCGACCACATCACTCATGAGCTAGAGAAGGTCACCATGCATGAAAGATACAACGGGCATGATCAAGTCCATAATGCTGATGGTTCAGGTATGGAGATAAGCAATATTGGTCATTCAATTATTCATTCCCCGCATAGAGATATACATCTTAACAATATTCATCATTGTCCTAGTTCATCGAAAAACCTTCTCTCTGTACATCGTATTTCTCTTGACAATCATGTTTTTCTAGAGTTTCACCCATTCTTTTACTTGATCAAGGATCAGGTCACGAAGCAAATCCTTTACAGAGGTATATGCGTGGATGGACTCTTTGATTCCCAAAGTTAGCAGATTCAATAAACAAGTGTGTAGTGCCATTAGACTCTCTACAGAGAGATGGCATGCCCGTTTGGGCCATCCTTCTTTTTCCATTGTCAAGCAAATTCTTAGCAAAAAAATCTCTCAGTTGTCGGAGAGCATAATTCTGAAACAGTGTGTGATTCCTGCCAAAGAGCTAAAAGTCATCAGTTGCCATATCCTGTCTCAACTAGTGTGTCTACTAAACCTTTACAGCTCATATTCTCTGATGTATGGGGCCCTGCTCCACTTTTTGTTGGTAAACATGCCTATTATGTTAGCTTCATCGATGACTTTAGTAAATGTACGTGGATATACCTTCTTAAGAAAAGATGTGATGTGTTTCAAGTTTTCCAAAACTTTCAAGCACTTGTTGAAAGACAATTTAATAGCAAAATCCTTGCTGTTCAATCCGACTGGGGTGGTGAGTACGAAAAACTCAATTCCTTTTTTCAAAGGTTGGGAATATCTCACCATGTCTCCTGCCCCCATGCTCACCAGCAAAATGGCTCGGCAGAGCGCAAACACAGACACATTGTTGAGGTAGGCCTTGCTTTGCTTGCCGCTGCGTCCATGCCATTAAAGTATTGGGATGAAGCCTTTCTCACAGCTGTGCATCTCATTAATATTCTACCCAGCCGCGTCATCAAAAATGAAACTCCCACTGAGCGTCTTTTACATGTCAAACCAGATTATGCTCCACTTCGTGTCTTTGGGTGTGCATGTTGGCCCAATCTCCGTCCATACAACAACCGTAAACTCATGTTTCGTTCGAAACAGTGTGTTTTTCTTGGTTATAGTCCACAACATAAAGGAGTTAAGTGCTTAGATGTCTCTACCGGTCGAGTGTATATCTCCCAGATGTTGTCTTTGATGAAACCCATTTTCCCTTTGCCACACTTCACCCAAATGCCGGTGCCCTTCTTCGCCAAGAAATTCTTATTTTGCCCTCGAATCTCTGCAATGGTGCAAATGGGGAAGAAAATAATTGTGATGATCAATATTTGCCTAACCCTCCTAACTCTATGCCTGAGCTTTGTGTTTCAGCAATAAACAGTGAAAGAAACAACGCAAATGGTGTTGAAAATGATGTTCAAAATGGTGCTACAGTGCAACATTTTATGTGCACAAAATCCCCTGGAGGATCCTCCTCGGGATCGCCTCCCTCTGCCACGCAATCCGCCTCGGGATCGCTCCAGGTGCCCGATGTCGCCGTCCCACCTGCACCGCCCCAATCCGCTTCGGGATCGGCGCGACCAGCTGGGCCACCGCCTGGCTTCCCCGCCTCTCCACGTACATGCCGGCCCAGCCAACCTGAGGGCTCCGCGTGCCGCCCCCCCGCGCCTGGGGCCGCGCTTGGGCCCGCCACTCCCGCGGTCTCCCCCGACCGTGAGACTGCCGCGCCAGACCGCGACGTAGGTCTGGTCGCCCCGCCTCGTCCCGAGGCGCCTTCGGGATCGGACGCCCGTCGATCCGGGATCGGCGCCTGTCGGTAACGCCAGATCTCCCTCGGGATCTGTTGCGGCTAATCCTCCTCAGGTGCCCGGATCTTCTGTGGCTCCCTCCCCTGGAGTCCGTTCTACACGAACCAGGTTGCAACAGGGAGTTATTAATCGCCTTAATTACACAAATATTTCCAAGTATGGTCTCACGTGTTTGACAGGAGAGTCCAGTGAACCAAAGTCGCTTGCTGCTGCTCTTGGGGACACTAGATGGAAACAAGCAATGGAGGAAGAAATATCTGCGTTGCAACGTAACAAGACGTGGCACTTAGTTCCTCATTGTCAAGGTATAAATCTTATTGATTGCAAATGGGTCTATCGAGTTAAGAGAAAATCTGATGGCACCATTGATCGCTACAAAGCCCGCTTAGTTGCAAAGGGGTTCAAGCAACGGTATGGTATTGACTATGAAGACACGTTTAGTCCAGTTGTCAAAGCAGCCACTATTCGTCTTGTGCTCTCCATTGCTGTTTCCAGGGGGTGGAGTCTTCGCCAGACTAGACGCGTCTGAACGCTGTTTCTTCATGGTGTTCTGAAGAAGAGGTGTACATGAAACAACCTCCTGGGTTTGCAGATCCAAATGCACCTTTGCATGTTTGTAAGCTTGACAAGGCTCTATATGGACTCAAGCAAGCCCCCATAGCTTGGTATTCTCGGTTGAGTATGAAGTTGCAAGCACTTGGGTTTGTTCCATCAAAGTCTGATACTTCTCTGTTTATTTACAACAAGTTTCAAACTGCCATATTTGTTCTCATTTATGTTGATGATATAATTGTGACTAGCTCATCAAATGAAGCAATTACAGCCTTACTCAGTGATCTTCGGTCAGAATTTGCTCTCAAAGATTTGGGAGACTTACATTATTTTCTAGGCATTGAAGTTAAGAAAACTGATCATGGCATTCATCTTTCTCAAGGCAAATATGTCACTAACTTGTTGAGCAGAGTTGGCATGCAGGATTGTAAATCATCACCGACTCCTCTGTCAACTTCAGAAACACTATCTCTCACAAAGGGAATACTCCGGAATCAGGATGACAGCACCAGTTACAGAAGCATAGTTGGTGCGCTTCAATACTTAACACTTACTCGTCCTGACATCTCATTTGCAGTCAACAAGGTTTGCCAATTCTTGCATGCACCTACCACAGCTCACTGGACAGCAGCAAAATGCATCTTACGGTATGTCAAGAACACTGTCAGTATGGGCCTTTCCATCAACCGATCATCCTCCATGGGAATTAGTGCTTTCCCTGATGCGGATTGGGCTGGTTGCTTGGATGA
This sequence comes from Aegilops bicornis, assembly GCA_021605145.1. Lineage (NCBI taxonomy): Eukaryota > Viridiplantae > Streptophyta > Magnoliopsida > Poales > Poaceae > Aegilops > Aegilops bicornis. The sequence goes on from CM038674.1 coordinate 165,934,519, forward strand.
TGGAAGGTCCACTGGGGGATTTGCAATCTTTCATGGCCCCAATCTAGTCTCTTGGTGTGCAAAGAAACAAGCCACTGTCTCGAGGTCGAGCACTGAAGCAGAATACAAATCTCTGGCAAACGCTACAGCCGAAGTCATTTGGATCCAAGAAATAATGAAAGAGTTGGGAATATTGAGAACTCCAACACCTTGTCTTTGGTGCGATAATCTTGGTGCAACTTATTTGTCTGCTAATCCAGTTTTTCATGCCAGGACCAAACACATCGAGATAGATTTTCATTTTCTCAGGGAACGAGTTGCTAACAAAGAATTAGAGATCAGATTCATTTCATCCAAAGATCAAATTGCAGATGGTTTTACAAAGGCACTACCAACCAGAAGCTTTCAAGATTTTTGGCGTAATCTCAACCTAGTTCGGTTTTGATTATGGGGGAGTGTTAAACATCATGTCACGTTATATATGGGTCATGTTTATCTTAGTAGTTAGAGATAGAGTTTGTTTTAATTCTCTCTTATCTTTCTATCTCTTCTCCCGATTGTATCTCTCGATCGTTAGCCTATGATCGCATCTGTAACGCCACGAGACGTCTCTCGTTCCATATCAATATAAGACATGCAGCTCTCCCTGTATGGAGAGAAGGAACTCTTCCACCACTTTCCACAATCTACTTACCCACATTACCCTCACCTCCAAGAGTGAAGCATGTCTTTGATCTCCTGCACACAGGGCCCCAGCGCTGAGAGGTCTCTTGCTTGACTGTTGATCGCTGCCACCACGCCCACATTGTCTAGTTCTAGATGTAACCTCTGAACATTTATCTCCATGGCCACTTGTATGGCTCCTTTACACGCCAAAACTTCCATCTTCTCCGGACAAGAGGCATGGCTATAGGAATGGCACGCCGCAGCTCTGAAGGCGCCGTACTGATCCCTTAGCACAATACCTGCACCTCCTTTGTCTCGGTTTTTTGAGTATGCACCGTCAGAGTTGGCCTTCACCCAGCCCTCCTCAGGTGGTTCCAACCTCATTTTCACAACAGGCTGCCGCTGGGTGATAATCTCTCGTGTACTGTCTTCCACTTGTCCACGAGCGCGACTACACGGTTCATGATTTCATGTGGGTCATCTATTCGTTTGCCATCTCGTGCTTCATTACGGGCCAGCCACAGGGCATAGACTGCTTGAACCGTGACCGCCCGCTTGTCTTCCTGTCCTTGTGCGAACCAATCGAGTAGCCACCTTGATACTGCACTCTGGGAATCCAAATGACACGGCAGGATCGCCACCGAAATTCCTTTCTCCGAATGCAGTTTCTTCCGGAACAATATTGAATGAGGGCAGCCCCAAAACCTGTGATAAATTGTTTTGTCACGCCCGCAAGCAGCACAGAATACCCCGGCCTTGATGCTCCGTCGCTGCAGCTCATGTCCAACAGCTAATCCATTTCTCAGCAACCTCCACATGTGTATTTTTCCTTGCCCGGGGCTGGAGTATCCCACACTGCCATCCAACTCTTGTGTTGATTAACCGAGGAGGAAGACTCCTGCCTGCCTGTTCTAGCCCTTGACATTGCCATTCGCAGGTGGTAAGCTGATCGTACAGTGAAATATCCGTTCTTGGTATAATTCCATGCTAAACTATCCTCAACACCCGGCCCTCCAATCGTGATCTGCTTAATATCTCTCGCATCATCTTCTGAGAACATCGCATCCACCTTCTGCTCGTCCCAACCCAGCCCCGTCTGATCTAATAAGTGACTAACTTTTTTCATCCCAGGAACATACTCGGCACCCAATGGCACCAAGCTTCCACTTCTCGGGATCCACTAGTCGTGATGGATGTTCACCTTCGACCCATCACCAATGCTCCAAACTAAGCCAGTCCTCAATAAATCTCTCCCATGGAGTATGCTCCGAAAGGTGTATGATCCTCCTACCGGGCAAGTGGCACTCAGAATACCCCCTTCGCTAAAGTATCTGGCTTTAAGAACTCTAACACAAAGTGAGGAAGGGACTTGTAGAACTCTCCATGCCAGTTTTGCCAATAAGGCTTAGTTAAATGCCTTGGGATCACTGAACCCCATACCTCCCTCTCTCTTGACAGCACACATTTTGTCCCAAGCGATCCAGTGCACTTTACGCTTACCATTTCCCGCCCTCCACCAGAATTTTGAAGAGATCGATGTCAGATTTCGGTACATCTTCTTTGTGAGTTGAAAGCAGCTCATAGTAAACGCTGGAGTGGCCTGAAGGAGCTATAGACGTTGGTATGTACGAAACCTGCAAGGCCGTGACCAACATACGGTGCTATGCATGCCTGCGAGCTCCTCCTGCACCGAAGATGTCATTGCGGCAGCTGCAGACTTGTCGGCCATCTGTTGCAACCATGGGCAGAGAGGGCCCGGTCTTTTTTCTAACACACAAGAGGCAACTTCTCCTCGTACGCTTTTGGTTGCCACCTTCGATTTCGTTCTATGGCCAGCACAAAAACGAGACGGATGCAAATTGCAGAAGCACCCGATGCTCTTCCTCCCTTGCCCACACAGCAGTTTCGAGCATGTACAACATGTAAGGCCAACTTCAGCGCACGACCCTATCCTGTCCGGGTGCGTCCGTTTAGAGTAGAACGAACGAATTGAGCGGCCCAATGCGTGGCCCCAAACGGACAAATATCTGGATTCCGTCCATTTTTGACCCATCTCCGGCCCAAACTTGCGCCGAGTTTGGGGTGAAACGGACATCGCGCGGATGGGCTCGACGCACGCCCTTGTTCCCCCGTGGCCCACCTGTAGGGGACACTAGCAGTCCCTTCGTTTTCAATGCCTCCACCCCCTCTCCCCGCCCCACTCGCCGCGGGCGCCGCCACTATTCGCCGGCCGCCTCCTCACTGCGCACCCCCCGGCCGTCCATACCAATCCACGTCTTGACATGGCTGCCACCACGCCTGTGCTTTCTTCGTAGTTTTGGCCGTCGATTAGAGGTGATTTGGCCGTCGCCGTCGTAGCCGGTGGTAGAGCCAGTACAAGGGGCATGTCATAGCATGCACTGTCATATTAGAAGCGGTGGCTTCGCAGGATCTTTGGAAATGGCATTCTTTCTTCGACATGGCAGGTTCTCACAATGATATCAACATGCTACAGCATTCTCCGGTCTTCACAAGGCTTGCAGAAGACCACTCCCCACCTGTCAACTTTGAGATCAACGGCCACCAGTATAACAAGGGATACTATCTAGCTGATGGTATATATCGTCAGTGTTCAAATTTTGTGAAGACAAGCTCGAACCCCCAAGGTGAGAAGAGAAAGAGATTTGCCCAAATGCAAGAGAGTGCTAGAAAGGATGTGGAACATGCTTTTGGTGTGCTTCAATCCCAATGGCGTATTGTTTGAAACCCTGCACTGACATGGGATGAAGGGAAGCTTTGGGAGGTGATGACTGCTTGTGTGATCATGCACAACATGATCGTCGAGGACGAGCGTGATGACAGGATCTTCGACCAAGGATTTGATTATCAAGGTGAAAATGTTGAGCCCCTGTACCAAGAACTGGCCATGTTTAAACAGTTTGTCCAATTTCATTGTGAAATACGTGATTGGCACACTCATTTGGATCTTCAAAATGACTTGGTTGAGCACGTGCGGAGTCACATTGGCAACCAATAGATGTATTGGTTCATTATGTTCATTCAAGACAATTTCGATTTGGTTGTAAAACTATTTTATTAGAGACAATTTCGATTGGGTTGTAAAACTATTTTTATTTTCACACAATTAATAATTGGACGTGCAAACTTGGTTTGATATGAATATATGGGAATTTTTGGTCGTGGCGGACAGGATGGGGCCAAAGGATGCGGCCGCGCGCTGGGCGCACAGCCACCGCATCCCAGAAATCACTACAAAAAATACACTTTCGTGATGATACGTGTTTGTCACAGTAGGTCGCGTTTTTTGTCATGCATGTACATCCATGACAATTTTATGACAGAATCAAGATAGTCATACTGTCTTTGTCATAGAAGTGTTCCATGACATTACCAAAATTATCATCACGGAAGTGTCCACTTCCATGACGATAAATCGCGCGTCACAGAAGTGCTTTCGTCAAGGGTGACCGACACGTGGCATCCACCGTAATGGAACGCCGTTAAGCTATCGGGTCCGGTTTTGGATCCAATAACCCGTTAACAGCCTGGACCAATGGGCAATTTCCATGTGTAAAACTCTGATTGGCCGGAGGGAACACCTGTCAGCTCGTCAGTGGGCCAGATGTCGCCCGTCCATTGGAGGAGACATGCCTACGATACGTCGACACGTGGCTGGGCCCAACAGAGGCCCATATAGGTTAAAAAGGCTGGCCCAGTCAAAGGCCCGTAGTACTTACTCAGGTACTAGTGAGCCAGCCCAATAACGGCCTGCTTAATAAAGGCCCATTTACGGCCTGAAGCCAGATCTGGCCCGTTAATTGTTAGCTGAATATTTGGGCCCATTTACGGCCCGAAGCCAGATCTGGCCTGTTAATTGTTCGCCGAATATTTGGGCCCAATTACAGCCCGGTGACTTTTGGCCTATTAGAGGCCCAATGTAGACATGGGCCCATTTCAGCCCAGTGTGACTTTCGGCCTGGGAATGGCCTGTGCTGCCCATGGGCCATATATGGTCCGACGGGACATCGGGCCCACTAACGACCCGTGATAAAGGTGGCAACAGTTAAGCCCAATGTGACTTTGGGCCTGTTAAAGGCCTGTTGCATAATTCGGCCCGTTGATGTCTGTACTAAGCTTTTGGCATATTAAAGGCCCATGATATCAGTGGGCCAACTAAGGCCCGAGATATGTTTCAGCCTGGTAACTGCCCGTGATATAACTGGGCCCAAAAAGGCCCAGTCTAAATTTCAGCCTGCTGAAGGCCCGTCGGCGACTAGTGAAAATTGAGGCCCAACATGCATTTCGGCCTGCTAAAGGCCCATGGTTTCATATGGGCCATAACAGGCCAATACAATATTCAGCCTGTTAATGGCCCAACGCTACCTGCGCCAAACTAAGCGCTGGGTCCACAAAAGGCCCAACTAAAATATAGGCCGGTGTAAGTTGTGGGCCTCATGCAAAGTGTGAAGGCCCCAATCATTCGGGCCCAAGAAAGATGCAGGCCGGCCCAATTGTGGCCCGCTAAAAACCAGGCCTGCTAGAGGCGAATGTTTCGGCCCGGTCGACTACATCTGATTTTTTTTCAGATAGCGAATGATGGCAGTAACTAGTAGGAATTAAGAACAAACCTACTCTATACAATAAAGAAATTACGACATAGTAACTAAGAATAAACCTACACTATACAATAAAGGGTTTATGGTATATTACATCCACTGGGCATCGAAATTCGCCACCAGTGATCATAAAGCGCAATGAAGAAGCAGATTACAAAAACTGGGCACCATTGCAACGTAACAAAATAATACTGAACCGAGACCACTTCCAAGACAGTTCAAGAAAGGTTAGCCTTGCGGGGGAACTGCTGCGCAAGCTGCTGAGCAAGGCTGTGAGACCGGCCTAGCATGTCGTTCATAGCTTCCAGGTGTAGCTGTTTAGCGATGAGGTTCTCATTGGTGTTCTCTGCAATCTTTCTTAGAGAAAGGACTTCAAGTCGAAGTTGAGTTGCAGAATGCCTTTCTACTAGAACTTGGGACTGAAGAAGTCAAACTGATTCAGACAACGAATTCTGTGAGCTTGTCTAACTGCTAGTCTCAAGTAACTTGAACATTGCATCAAGACAAGACTTTGGGGTTGTCTCGCTATCTTCAAGATGTTTTGCCTTCTTTTCTGCAATATATGTTGGGTTTATCTCACAGCCTTCAGCAGACTTGTGCATGCTATCAGGCATATCACCCTGAAACAAAGCAGAGACATGACAGGTTTTGCACGTGTATAAACAAAGATGATAACCGTGCTGTCAATTCCATCCAATTTCAAATTAGAAAATAAAGAGTAAATTCAAAATATCAATAGCATAATTTGGCATTGTTCATAATGCGGGGAGCTTCACCACACTACTGTATTACCATGTCAACATAACAAGCATAGATGAAGGGCAAATAAAATCAATGTATCTATTTTGGTTAATGTGCATGGCATGTTGTTCATATCATCAGTCACATCCGTAAGATAAAACAGGAGATGACAAGGTGCAAACGTGGGCTGCTTCACCACACACTGGATTATAGATCCACAAAAACAAGCATACATATAGGGAGTATTGAGTAATGTGCATGGTATGAATAAGGAATTTGGTTTTACAAGTAAAACTTAGAACGGTTCTTGCAAACATGCATTTTGGTAGAAACAGCAAACTAAACAACAGTAAACGATAGGGAGTATGAGCAAATTAAATAGCAGTTGAAATGCTTTAGAAGACTGACTTACATTAACAATGAACACCGGCTTTATAATGCCCTTCTCCATGTCAAGGGAAGGATAACTCAAGAATTTCAGCAAAGAATCTTCTTTATAAGCATTGCCTGTACTCTACATTTTGTAGAGAGTAATTATAGATATGATAATACTGGAAGGGATAGAGGATAATGAAGATAAGATGCAGATTGATGCTACATAATCAACTAGCAATCCACGGAAGTATAAAGCGCTACACGGACAAAATGTCTTGACAAGAGCAATGGGCTACACTTACGCACTAGCATTATGCATGTATTCTACTTTTGGTAAGATTAAATATAGATCTGATCTTTTTAGTAAATGGTGGGCGAGGAGATAAGATGCGAATGCTACACAATGAACCAATCCCTCTTCCCATAATACAAGAGTGTTTTGAACACCGGTTTCTTTGTACAAAACGTTCTTATATTATGGAGACGGAGAATGGCTGATAATGTAAGTACAGTGATAGACGACATTCAGTCCTTACAAGAGGACTGCAGAGCTAAACCTCTTCAAAAGCATTGGGTTGATTCTAAATTTATGTAAGAGTCCGTATGGATCTTATAATGTCCACCAAATGGACGATAACGAGGCTAACATGTGCAGTGATGCTACATAATCAAACAACTATGAAAGTAAGTATGGTCATACAGGGCAAGAGGTACTCACAAGAGCAATGCAGTGTGTAGTATAGTTGCGAGATTCTGTGGTCCCTCGAGAATGAATGTTCTTCTGCTAATAGTTTTCGTACAAGTGAGACGTTAAGGCAAATGCAGAAATTTAGTTCAAATTGTGATGTGATATGATAGACAGTATCTTATGCTGCAGCCGAGACTAATACGTCTCCAACGTATCTATAATTTTTGATTGTTCCATGCTATTATATTACCCGTTTTGGATGTTTATGGGCTTTATTATAAACTTTCATATTATTTTTGGGGCTAACCTATTAGCCGGAGGCCCAGCCCAAATTGTTGTTTTCTTGCCTATTTCAGTGTTTCGAAGAAAAGGAATATCAAACGGAGTCCAAACGGAATGAAACATTCGGGAAAGTTATTTTTGGAACGGAAGCAATCCATGAGACTTGGGGTAGACGTCAGGGAAGCTTCGAGGAAGCCACAAGGCAGGGAGGCGCGCCCTACCCCCCTGGGCGTGCCCCCCACCCTCATGGGCCCCTCGTGGCTCCCCTGACTGACTTCTTTTGCCTATATATGTCCATATACCCTAAAAACATCGGGGAACAGAATAGATCGGGAGTTCCGTCGCTGCAAGCCTCTGTAGCCACCAAAAACCAATCGGGACCCTGTTCCGGCACCCTGCCGGAGGGGGAATCCCTCATCGGTGGCCATCTTCATCATCCCGGCGCTCTCCATGACGAGGAGGGAGTAGTTCACCCTCGGGGCTGAGGGTATGTACCAGTAGCTATGTGTTTGATCTCTCTCTCTCTCTCTCTCTCTCTCTCTCTCTCTCGTGTTCTTGAGGTGATACGATCTTGATGTATCGCGAGCTTTACTATTATATTTGAATCTTATGATGTTTCTCCCCCTCTACTCTCTTGTAATGGATTGAGTTTTCCCTTTGAAGTTATCTTTTCGGATTGAGTCTTTAAGGATTTGAGAACACTTGATGTATGTCTTGCATGTGCTTATATGTGGTGACAATGGGATATCACGTGATCCACTTGATGTATGTTTTGGTGATCAACTTGCGGGTTCCGTAACCTCGTGAACTTATGCATAGGGGTTGGCTGCGTTTTAAATCTTGACTCTCCGGTAGAAACTTTGGGGCACTCTTTGAAGTTCTATGTGTTGGTTGAATAGATGAATCTGAGATTGTTTGATGCATATCGTATAATCATACCCACGGATACTTGAGGTGACATTGGAGTATCTAGGTGACATTAGGGTTTCAGTTGATTTGTGCCTTAAGGTGTTATTCTAGTACGAACTCTATGATAGATCGATCCAAAAGAATAACTTTGAGGTGGTTTCGTACCCTACAATAATCTCTTCGTTTGTTCTCCGCTATTAGTGACTTTGGGGTGACTCTTTGTTGCATGTTGAGGGATATTTATACTCCCTTCTTTCCGGTTTATAGGGCTTATCTCAAAATCATAGTTTTTCCATTTTATAAGGCTCAATTTGGTTGTTCCCCATCACAATTTCAGATTCCAAGGTGCATTAAATAATTGCATGTAAGTATTAAGAGAAAAGTGACCAATGCATGTACTTTATGCATGCATGCATTGCAATTAATACATTGGTAAACATAATTTTTTAGGAAAATAAGAGCATTAATTGGGTGCTTTTGCAAACTACAAAAAGTATTCCGCCACTCACCATCTACCTTGGTTGGTGAGATTTTTGAATTGAGCCCTATAAACCGGAAAGGAGGGAGTATGATCCAATTATGTTATTATTGTTGAGAGAACTTGCACTAGTGAAAGTATGAACCCTAGGCCTTGTTTCCTAGCATTGCAATACCGTTTGTGCTCACTTTTATCACTTGCTACCTTGCTGTTTTCATATTTTCAGATTACAAAAACCTTTATCTACCATCCATATTGCACTTGTATCACCATCTCTTCGCCGAACTAGTGCACCTATACAATTTACCATTGTATTGGGTGTGTTGGGTACACAAGAGACTCTTTGTTATTTGGTTACTGAGGTTGTTTGAGAGAGACCATCTTCATCCTACACCTCCCACGGATTGATAAACCTTAGGTCATCCACTTGAGGGAAACTTGCTACTGTCCTACAAACCTCTGCACTTGGAGGCCCAACAACGTCTACTAGAAGAAGGTTGTGTAGTAGACATCAGAGACCAATGTGTAACAAGATTATTCCAGTCACCGTCGGATAAATGTAGCACCGGAGACTTTACAGAAATTTCGTTTAGAGGTTTGCCATCGAAGTGCGCTTGCCTCAGGTAGGAACGATACTTCATCAACGAGTGCTTGAAAAGCGCAACCAACCCTTGCTCGTCTTCACAATCCAGTTTGGTCCTCGCCTATTTAAAAGAATGAAATCTTGTGTGTTCTGTTAGTAGAAACATATGCAGTAATGACCATGAATAACAGTAGTACATTACTTACGCGTAAGTTGCGGAGGAAGACTGGAAATTGTTCTGTGTCTGCGGCATAATCTTTCCATGAAGGAAAGGTGCGCACAAAGTTCCTGACAACAATATAAGCTTCGTCTTCTAAACTGGGAAGAAATGGAACGGGGGTCCTATTTGCTGCAATTGGGGCTCTCTCTGGTTCGAAAAGGGATTTGGCAACTGGATTTGGTGTACTCTTTGCTGGAATGGGGGTTTTGCGTCGTAGAGCTGGTGCTATGTCAACTGGCATAATCATACTATTTGGTGCAGTTGGGGTCTGCTGAGTTGGGGCATCATAAATGACCAGTGTAGTAGGGCTAGAATCTGCTAGAGTTGGGGTGTTTTGTGGGTCAGGTGATATTGCAGCTACACCTAATGGGCTATTTGATTTATCAGGTGCCACTACCTTTTCCAAATACTTTGCTTGTGCTCCTCCACGATCAGCAATCGCCCTCTTCCTTTTGAACGTTTGATACACAAGAACAACATTTGAATGGATAAACATGGTATGATGACAGATGGAATATATACTGAAAATGGATAGGCAGGGCGTATTCACATACACGATGTGTAAACTAAGCTAATGGCAGTGCAACAAAGTAGAAGCAATGCAAAGCATGAGTTGCAAGATATGTGCGACCAATATAACCTTGGAAAGTTAGAGCAAGCACCTTGATGGGTGAATAAGATAGGGAAGCTTCCTCTGACTCCTCCACTAGGGAGCTACATTGACTTAGGTCTCCCTCTAGGTCATACTCACTGTTAGGATCATATTATGAGCATGAATCTGTAGGTGGAGAGCGTTTGCATTGCATTGCATCCAGACTTGATTTCAGTCCCTTAATGCCAAGTTTGACTTGTCATTGTTCTGCTTTATTCTTTTCATGCGTGCAAGCTCATAATCCTTATGATGCTGTTCAGAATCTAAGATTCATGAAAACATAAAAAGTAGTTAGATTATCTATGGAATGCATTGCGGATTCAACTCGAAGAGTGTCTCCCTATAAACCCCTACATATGCAAAGTTCACCCCCCATCCATGCTGACCAGACCACACACAAAAATACAAACTCCTTATGTCTCTATAACAGGTAGACACACATTTCAAAACTGAAGTAGGAACATTAGAATCATATGAAATTCGTATTTGAACAAATAAACTAAGGAATTATGAGTGGCATAATGTTTAGCTTCAAGGGTGGAGTGTTGGTAGTGCGACACAAAGCAAGTAGGCAGATTGTATTCCATGTAAAAGATCGAAGCCTATGTAAAAGCTGGAAATGACACTTTCTTTCTATACAATGCAGTGTTCGTTGCCCACACATGATGGAAGAGATCACATAGAGAAATACTATTCACTCATGTCTAGGGTTCCAGTATTTAGAAACAGGGTGGTCCACCCTAAAAGAATATTGACAACAAATATGACAACACAAGCATAGATGTAGTGAATCAATCATTTACTTGTGAGCTTACTAGGACAAGTATGCAGAATTGTAAATCGATGAAGAGACCGTCCAAAATCTGAATCAAGAAGTTTGTCTAGCACTTATTGTTTGCAACTAATCGATGTGAATAACTGGATATTATATCGAATGAGTAAGAAAGACAAGTAAAATTGTCAACAAAACCTGGCTTGCGGTAGTAATGCAGGTCAATGTCACTCTGACCAACAATCCAAAATGACTAGTGTACATTCCTAGGGCCGAATTTTGAAAACCCTGTGAACTTTACAGGTACTAAAGATCACCGAAATACATCTGAACCATTAAGTGTAGGTAGCAGTGAGCACACAACAAACCATAATGACAGTCCTGCCTAATGAGTAATGAATCAATTAGAAAATGGGTGATGAGGAGTGTTTGCTGAGTGTTGAGGACGTATCTCAGGATAAATCGGGTTGGCTTAGTGGGTGCTGCACTCCTGAGCCCTGAACTGACTGGGAAGGTAGGCACGGCGGCGCACCCGGGTAGCGGTGATCA